>PVIR01008348.1:0-57076 GCA_004026965.1 Petromus typicus
AAAAAAAAAAAAAAAAGGGAAATAAAAGGAATAAAGATAGGAAAAGAAGAATTTAAACCATCATTATTTGTTGATGACATGATACTCTAAAAAAGTGCTGGACTTTATTGCCAAATTTAGTAGCATACCTGGAAACAAGGTCAATGCTCAAAAATCAATAGCCTTTGTATGCACAAACAGCAGGCCCACTGAGATAGAAATCGGGAAGTCAGTCCCTTTCACAATAGCACCCCCCACAGTGAAATATCTAGAAATCAGTCTAACAAAGGAAGTGAAAAACCTCTATTCTGAAAACTATACACTCTCAAAAAGGAGATAGAAGAAGATATCAAAAAACGGAAAAACATGCCTTGCTCCTGGGTAGGAAGAACCAATATCTACAAAATGGCTATACTCCCAAAACTACTATCCAGATTCAATGCAATCTCGACTGAAATCCCCACAGCATATTTCACAGATCTAGGAGAGACATTTCTTGAAGATCAGAAATCAACACAAAACAAAAAGAAAGGTAGGGCCGGGGATTTGGCTCAGTGGTTCCAGCGCCTGTCTTCCAAGTGCAGGGGTCCGGGCTCAATCCCTGGTTAACCACATACAATACTGGGTGTGGAGACTCACGCCCAGCAGCAACCAGTACCACATACCACAGTGCTGGGCGTGGTGGCTCACGCCTATAATCCCAGCACTCGGGAGGCAGAGGCAGGTGGATTGCTGTGATGTGAGTTTGAGGCTGAGTTCAGGGCCAGCCTGAACCACAAAGTGAGACCCTGTCTCAAAAAACAAAGAAAAAATAAATGAAAAAGAAGAAAGGTAGTATCTTTAAAACTCCACTCTGAAGGTGTGTGTTCAAGGTGTGTGCATTTTATTGGGATAAAGATCTCCAAAGTTTCCCCTCCACAAAACCTAACCATGCCTACCTTACTTGTGTGAGTTGAGCATCAGAAAAACCAGTTAAACAGGAAAATTTTTCTTGATCTTTGGCTATACAACACGACTCTCAGCTGAGGCTCTGAGTGGCCTCCTCTCAAAGTCCTCTGTAAAGCATGGCTTATGGAAAGGATTTATATTGCAGCTGGGAAGTTGGCACAGGCAGCTTCAAAGTCCCCATCAATTCTAGCATCTTGCCTCTTTCTGGTGAAACTTTTTCCCTCAATTCCCTTCCATTCTAGGACCCCTGACATCCCTGAATTCCCTTTCCAGACTTCCCCTTGCTGGCACAGCCACATCCTTCTCGTATTCTTAACTCTGCAGTCTTACTTCTGCCTACCAATACATTTTACTCTTGAGTTTATGACTGAAAATCCTACTCCTCAAATGTGCCTTAATCACACTTGAATGGTTTCTACTCTAACACATGTACATGCTACCAAAGGAGAGTGTTCCAAGTGGACAAGTCTGTTCTTCTCTCCGATTCTCAGTCAGTACACCAAGGACGGACCCTGGATATTTTCACTTCAGCTAGCACTGCAGATCTCCCTACTGCAGGTGGTCTGTTGCTTCTATTTGGGAAGCACTCGTCAAAGTGGCAGCATAGTAGAATATTACAAAGTTTCCTTTCTTGCATTTCTCTGATTCCTCAAAAGAGTCAATAAATTTAAAAATATCATATGCTCAGACGTGTGTGTATGATGACATGGAGAAGAATGTGATCCAATGTTGCAAAGACTTCCGGGCTAAGCTAATGATAGATACATTGTTCTACCTCTCTGGGTTCAGGACCATGGCCAGCTTTGACCTTGCTTCCTGCTTGAACCTGCTTTCTTGCTTAATACCAGTATTTTTCATTTTTTGTTGTGTTTAGGATCAAATTTATGATCCTGCTCATACTAGGTAAGCAGTTTACTGATGAGTTACATGCTTACATCTGGTGCCAGCCTTAAGCATGAGATTTTTAATTTGTCCCATTCTAATTCTGTAAAGTCTCCTAACACATATCATCTACAAAAAAGTAATAGTGAAGTTTCTGAGCAGATACAAGGGGTTAATTTAGTATCACCATCTGTTATACATAAGACATAGATCTACATATATATAACAGTATGTAAATATTAGGTTCTTGATTGGAGTTTTTACTCTATAATATTAAAATTAGAAGAAGCTATTCTGTCCCTTTAATTTAATGAAGTACAGTTAGAAAGCTGAAATGATAAATCAAGATCACATAACCAGCTGGAGATTGCACCTGGTAAAGAGTTTTCTTGCACTCTGCCGAGTACGACTGCTGGAATCAGGGAGGCAAAGCTAAGAGTTCCAGAGAGGTTAGTCTAGGTGAACAGCGATCTCTGTGATTTTAGATACTGAAACCCTTTAACCCAACAAATGTGTATTAAAAGTTGGACAAAATCCAACCACCTGACCAAGAGTACAGCGGCAGGATGAAAAAAGACAAGACAAGCTCTCTACTGCATAAAGGGGCCCAGGATGGCCATTACTCTTACTGGGCTAAGACGCTGTCTCCTGGAGCTTGTCACTGTCTGTTGAACACGCAGCTTCCTGAAGGGGGGAGGGGTGGTGCAGGGACAGTGGGGCCGAGAGAACCTAAGCGGCACAGTCCTAGCAGCAAGGGAGCAAGACATTCCAGTGGGAACAGATCACTGATTGGTGGGAAATTTGTTTTTTCCCCTAGGTTTTCACTTCTATGGAAATTCTGAGTATGAGTCATGTTGCCCTTAGCTGCAATGGTCTTGCCGTCCAGGATGTCACAGTGTCACAGATTACTGAGACCTCTGCTGTGACCACTGGCGTAAGGAGTTGTTCCTTTCCCACAGACCAGCTGCGAGCTCTTTGGGTGAGCCATTGTGGGCTAACAGGCAGACTTGGGCTTTTAATATGAAAAGCCGATTTAGATTTGCAGCTCGCTCAGGGTGGTCCCCATCAAACGAGAAACTAAACCCTACAACATTCTTAGTTTTGATCTCTGGTACAAGTTCTATGAAGCATCAACATGGTAAGAAGTGCACACACACAAAACGACAAATATGGTATCCCAAACATATCAGTAAAAGGTAGGTCAGATGTGTATAATTTTTGTCCTTTTTTCAGGATGAGGGGCTATGCTATAATTCACAGTGAATTTCACTTTAGACAAAAATCTTAAGAACTCGCACGGGATATCTTCAGCCATATTTGGGCTGGCAACTTGGTTATCATTAAGGTTCATAATTATATTATCTTTTATCAAAGCATTATTTTTATATTGCAGAAAAAATTTATAAAATGTACATATGCTGTATAAGCTAGTTGTTCCACTTCTAAAGTGTTTTGGAGACATGTTTGTATTTGTACATGGACACCAGGAGGTTTGAGCAAAGATTTTCATAGTAGCACTGTTTATAAGAATGGAATATGAGGAACTACCTAAGTGTTCATCAACAGAAAAAGGAATAATCTATGGTCTGTCTGTATCATAGGATACAGTACAGCACTAAGCTCAACAAAGTCACTGCACACACTGACATGAAAAAATGTTTTTATGGTATGTTGCTGCATAAAATGAGCAACCTATTGAATCATATATTTTACTTAACAGTAAAAACACCTTCATGTTTATGAAAATGCAAAACAAGAGCCTGAATTCATGTACATCAAAAAGATACCAGTATTTACCTTTTGGTAATGGATAGAAGTAAAGGACAAAAGGCCAGATGGAAGGCAAGCTGGATATGGTGGCATATGCCTATAATCTCAGCATTTGGGAGACTGAGGCAGAAAAATCACCAAGAGTTTGAAGCCAGCCTAGGCTACATGGTTGGTTCAAGGCCAGCCTGTACTACCTAGATCTTGCCTCAAAAAATTAAAAAATAAATAAGCAAGATGAATGACAAGGATCTTGTGAAATTTTTAAAAATTACATTCTACTATTTCATGAAAATAACATATTCATGTGTTGTGTAACTTCCACTGTTTTAAAATGTATATATAACTGTTTAACTATTCTACACCATGTAATACTTGAAGGAAAAAGTGATACTTCCACTTTTTCTCTGTTATAACTTGTCCTTTCTCTTTCTTATGGACATGTTAGTTGTTTTCATTTTAGAATTTTCTATTAGAAGTATTATTTCAGGGCCAGGGATATAGCTAAGTGGTTCCGGCGCCTGTCTTGCAAGCGCAAGGGCCCGGGTTCGATCCCCATTAACCACATACCATACTGGGCCTGGAGACTCACCCCAGCAGCCATCAGTACCACATACCACAGTGCGGAGCGTGGTGGCTCACACCTGTAATCCCAGCACTCGGGAGGCAGAGGCAGGAGGATTGCTGTGATGTGAGTTTGAGGCTGAGCTCAGGGCCAGCCTGAATCACAAAGCGAGACCCTGTCTCAAAAAACTTAAAAAGAAAAAAAAAGTATTATTTCAAAGAAAATTCTTCTTGGCCTTTTTTTTTTTTTTCATTTTATATTCATTTTATCATTTAAGTAGTATAGATCCAGAGAACTGTGGTCATGTGTATCCACTCTTGAAAGTTTGACCAGATGCTGCTGAACTGCCTCCAAAAGGCAGTTCACAGAACTCACAGAACAGTATTTCTGTGGTAATGCCTAAACCACCCTAACAGGGCTGCAGCAATAGCAACTGCATCCAGATTTGATTTGGCCTCAAGCCTGGACCATAGTTGACTTCATTTCCTTCCCTTTGTCTACTAACCACTTTTGGAACAAATGCAAAGTCTGACTTGATTAGCAGATGAATGAAGGGGCTGAGTTGTGGTGAGGAAGACTGGTATATGCACCAACTACCAAATGGAGGCAAACTGGTCATCCAGGGGCTGTATGTGACCTGTAGAGATGTTTTCTTAGGCCAATTTTGTGTGTACAGTATTTAAAATATCAGAATCAGTGCCAAATATTAAGACAGAGGTGCTTAATCCCCCTTCTACATAGTTCTCTATGCACAGAATCAATTCGTATCACATTCTTGATATTTCTTCATTTCCCTCACTCCCTCTTCTAGGTGATTGAATGGCTTCCTCTTCCTTTCCTCTTAGAGGTCCCCACCTCAGAGAGACCCTATTCAGCCTTCAACTGGGCTGGATAATTCTAATTCTGGAGTTTAATATGAGAAATACCAATTACCCTCAGAAAAGTTCCATTCTGGAACACAATGGTAGTATTTTGATACCAATCTACCTTCTCTCTTAATTGATTCATAATTAAAGCAGGAGAGAAGTACACTACTGATTGGGCTTCTTCAATCCCAAATGTTAATGTTTAAAAATATCAACATATCAAACTTGATCGATTTTTATATCATAATCAATATTTTTAAATTTTTCCATAATGCCTTCATTTTAAGATCCAGTGGGGTTTTGCAAACTAAATTGAGGCATTAAAGACAATTTCATCTGTTGAGATTTTAGCTTCAGATTCTACAATTAATAGACTTAGGGCAAATCATGTCCATTTTGCTAAAAAAAAGTCAAAGGAAAATATTTATATAAACTTTTATTTTAACCTTCTAATGTTTCTTAGAGAGTGCTTTTTAAAATTCTTTCCTATTTTAATAAATTATCAACAGATAGAGTCTGGCTTCTGATTGTTTATAGGCAAGTGAACTTCCAATTGCAAGCAAGCCTTGTAATAAAAGGCTGAATGACAGTCATTCATTTTTATGGCTTTATATTAATTTCAGAATTGCAATTACTGATTTCTCTATCCAGAGATATACATTTAGTGGTTCCTTGGTTTTCCGAAAGATGTTGATGCTGTTTAAGTAATAAGAGAGTAAATATTCAACATTTATTATACAGTAAAAGTAGTTGCCAAAGGCTATTTTCTCAACTGTAAGATTATCTCTTGATTGTCTGGGGACTTATTGTCCCACTTAACCATCAGCGTTACTTAAAACTTACACTAGGTATGGGGGAAGAAAGGTGAAAAATCAAAGCAGAGTATGTTTCTAAACATCTTGACAAGTTTATGTTGTTTTTTATAGCATGTACCAGCATAAATTCCCTACGATGAATGTGATCATTATGCATGCCTAAAATGAACCAATAAACTTTGTTAATTAGAAAATAAAGCAAAAGACATTTCAAGAGAAAAAAAATTCTAACTTTTTTAAGGTGAAAGATTAAGCAACCACAAGGCATTATCTCTTCAAGAGAACAATGGCTGGCAATGACGTAGCATCCCTTTTGGAAAGCGCATGTGTTATCTCATGCATCAATTTCTTGCCTCTTCCTTGTTTTGTTGACAGACTGAGAGGACTCTAATACTGAACATGCTGTGGTGACAGAGTTGTAGTAGACGGTAAAATGATCTTCCTGAGATGTCTACATCCTAATTTTTGGAAACTACGAATATGTTCACAGAGAAAAGAATATTACAGAGGTGATTAAAGATTTTTGAGAACAGAATAGAATCCTGATGGGTTTCAGCCAAGGAATAATGCCTCTTTATAGCAGATATCAACGTGAAGTTTGCGAGACAAATTGAAAATTTCACCCCATACACTAGAATCTATCCAAGGGGAATTTATTTTATAATCCAGACTATAAAGCTCTGATTGTAACTAAAGAGAATACACTGGGTATCCGGTGTAGTCACGGGTCTCTAAAAAAACAAAGACAAAGGCAAGAGGCTCTGAGTCAGAGAAGGAATCAGAAGTCAGAGAAGAAAGACCTGAAGATGTTATATGGATGGTTTTCAACCTACAGGAAGGAATCACCTGCCAAAGAATGCAAGAGTCCTCTAAAAATCAAAAGAGGCAAGAAAGAAAAGATACTCTCCCAGAACCTCTAAGAGGAGTGCAATCCCGTCTGATCATTGATTTTAGCCAAGGAAAACCATTTTGGACTTCCAACCACCGGAAGGGTAAACAAATAAGAGAGTTAATGCATAAAATATTGCAGATTACAAAGCTGACATGAATGGGCATATGGCCAAATTTTAACCCACACGTGGAATGCTTTGACCTGCATAAGGGGAGCTTCAGAGAAGTTTCCTAATTTCAGAATCTGAGTGAAGGGGGTTGCCCATGTTTCACCTCCCTATGGAACACACCATACCAGTAGTGCTGCAAATATCTCCAAGAGTTTTACCTTTGTCCCTGAGATCCACAGAAACTATTTCAGGCAGGTACTTTCTTCATGAAGCAAATAAAGGCCATTTTGAGCTACATCATTGATAGATTGTACATATCTGAAGATGGCATAGCACAACATTAAGTGGGACCACAGTGAGTAGTGCAGGAATTGCAGCCAAAGTAGACTAGACTTCAAGTCCACTAAAGTTAATGCATATTAATGATGGTTATTTAAATCTTGCAGGGGATAAATGTTGAAGGCCCTTGCACAGGAAATTTTATATATGTGAAAAGTTAGCTTTAGCAGATTTTTGATATTGATTTTTTTTGATATTGGACCTATAATCCTCTTAATTCTAAATGTAGTTTTATATCTTGGATTATAAAACAAATTTGCCTTTAGATTCTAGTACATGGTGTGAAGTTTTGTATTTATCTCTCGAACTTCGCTTTGACAACTGCCATAAAAACAAAACAAAACCAAAAAAAACCTTCTTCCTTGGCTGTAAAACATCACAGATTTTTCTCAGATCTTTAAGTAATAGGAAGAGTAGATGCCTATTTTTACTTAAACTTTCAAAATGTGATCCTAAACATTCTAAGATTATTTTAAAACTGTGATGATAAGTGAGAAAATATTGAATGACTCATAATTAGTTAACACCCAACATGGGAAGAAGAGCAGAAAAGTGTTTTTTACTAGAGAGAATGTAATAAGATGTTTCCATCATTTAGGAGGTATACTAGTACTTTACTGACAAAATTATAGCTTTACAAGTCTGAGTTATTGCTTACATTTGAATACCCTAATTTTATATACTTAAAGTCCTTAATTAAAAAAACCCCAACAACTCAATTGTAATTGAAAAAAACAGGACAAAGTTCCTTGTCAAAAATAAAATCATTAAAAGCTGATACATAGTTCCAGACTATGTTTCACAATTATTTTTAAAATTCAAATTCTGGGTTAAAATCACAACAAAAAACAATACAAGATACTATGTTATAAGGGTGAATACTGGATTTTTCTTTAGCTACTGAATGACCGACCAGAAACAAAAGTGTTAACACAGGAAGATAAACTTTATTATCTTATAACTAGAAACAAAGCAGAGAGTGAGCTCACGAGGTATAATTTGATTTTTTGAAACCAGGCTTCAACAACAATAATAAAAAACGAGTTTGAACTGCAGATAGTTTGGTCACTATTATAATCCTCAGGGGCACAAAAGCCAGCAGCATAAGGGAAGGTAAAGGTAATAATGGAAAGTTTCTGATGTACCAAAAGCACAGGTTGCTGCATTCAATTCTAGCCTTTTATTCTCTTAATCTTTTTCTTAAACATTGAACAATTATTGTGACTCACATGCACATACAGCATTCCTACAAGAATACTGCCTGAATATTTTTAAGACTAATAATAAGCTTTTCTTTTCCCCCAAAAATTGAATGTGTCACAATTCCAGTCTACTGTATTGTTAATGGAAACACACATGATCAATTTTGTCTTTAAGGTTAAAGAGCAGATTGACTTCGCATTTGGTGGCCAGCTGTAGACTTTATCTTTATTTTCATAATAAATTTAACTAGGTTCTTAAGCCCTGAGATATTAGATAACTTGCTAATGATTGTATACTTATAATTCAGACTTCACTCCATTCAGTTTACAGCCCCTATAAGTTTTAAAAATTATTTACAAATGGTTATAATTAAAATAATGATAAAATTTACTATTTGTATATTTAACACTACTAATAAGGCCTTAAAGAGTTGCATATTTATGGATCTTTGCCTTGCTAGGTACAACTCTTAAAAGTTACATTTATAATTCTGTGACCAATAAGTGCTTTGCATTTTGCTGACTTCTATGTGGACAGCCAGACTCTTTTTCTCTCTTATAAACAATCTCTTTTTTTTTTCTTCCCTAAATGTAAAAACTAGTCTTTCAACTGAACAGCTGCCAAAAGGAACCCGTGTTTGGACAGCTCGGTGATAACTGCAGTGCCTGACAGAGAAACATGTTCACACAGCCATTCAACGTTTGCTCCACAGGGCTGAGTGGATTGTAAGGCAGTTGTCTGAATCATGCACTATTCATCATATAGTATAACTCATTTTGCTTCGCTGGGAATTTCAAGTTATCACATTTAATTCAACCTCAAATATAAATCCAAGAAGTTGATTTTTTTTAAAAATGCATTTACCAGTTCTCAGAAAAAGTGAATGGGTTAATCATAGTTGTTACTATAAGATTAGTTTAGAAAAAAGAAGAAAATCACTTTTCACTAAATATTATATACAACTAAGGAAGGAGAAGAAATAAACTCAAAACCTAAGAGGTGTTAGCTCATTCTTATGATTTGTCCACATTTTTCCATGTAGTTTTTTGAGTCACACATTTATCCTTGGTAAAGTATCTAGCTGAGAGATAATTTTATTTTCTGAATGGCTTTTCCCATCTTCTTAGGTACATAATAAGGTTAGTGAAAAGCTGGTATAAATATAAGATTATATTTTTATGCCATGCCATATTTCTCCATTTATTTTTTGCTGTATTCAGTTTTTCCCATTTTACTGATACTGTATAGAATATAAGATAATCTGCTACATACTA
The DNA here is from genome assembly GCA_004026965.1 of Petromus typicus. NCBI lineage: Eukaryota > Metazoa > Chordata > Mammalia > Rodentia > Petromuridae > Petromus > Petromus typicus. The sequence goes on from PVIR01008348.1 coordinate 9,640, forward strand.
TGAGATCACTGCTTATAATAGTCAGGCTTAGTTGATAGCTTTGAAGCATACTGCACACTTGTCATCTAACACAGTAATAAGTATTACTCTGGAAAGAATAAAATGACACATTTTTAAGTTAACAGCTTTAGGCCAATATTGTTAGCTGGTCACAGGACAATTGCAATGGCAAAAACATTGACAATGCAGTTCATCGTTCTGTTCTCCCATCTTATAGTACAGGTTCCTGAAAACACACAAGAAAAGAACTTTGAAGTATCAGTAAAACATCAAAATTACCTGGACATGGGGATACACACACATTTTTCATACATTTAGTATGATTTATTTCTTCCAGTCTGCTTCGTATTTCATCTTCATCTTGGTCTGAAGTCATTCTTACAACTGACTTTAAAAGACAATTCTGTTGATAGTCTCTGCAGAATTTAATTAGAGCTAGATAAACATTTGGTATAAAGTGTACTGTTTGACATTGCTAGAGTTTGGATTTTGTGTGAATTAGGTGAAAGGTCTCTTACCATCCGATGTGGTGTCCCAAAAGCATGAGCTGGCTGTGTGAAACCCATACGCACTCCGCTGGACCACCGCACAGGTCACTACAAATAAAGTCACAGAATTGGGACACTTGGGGATAAAGAGAAAGTCAAGACCGAAGTGTTTGAGTTCATAGTTCTAAAACCTGAAAAGCTGGGCATAGTGACACATTCCCATAATACCAGCATTCCGGGAGGCTGAGGAAGGAGGAAGTCAAGTTTAAACCCAGCGTGGGCAGTGTAGTGATTTAGTGAGACCCTGTCTTCAAGAAGCAGAATGGTATGCTGGGGATGTAGCTCAGTGTGAAGGTCCTGGGTTCAATCACCAGGGCCCCTGCAAAACAATGAATTTTTAAAAGCTGAAGAATAGCCATGCACGAAACAATCTTGGTAATCTACCATCACAGTTTTAAGCCTGCAAGTACTGCCAGACTGTGGAGTACTGCTATACCCGCTGGTAACTGTATTGCAGGAAAATCCTGGGACAAACTTTTGTGCTCTGTACTGGGCAGGAGTGAGACACAGAAATGCAGGAAACATTTCACTTTACAGTTGAGTGCGTGGCAAGTCACAGACCTACAGAGAGGCGTGGGATAACTGAAAAGCAGACAAAAGAGATCTCAGTGGAAAGAAAATCAATGCAAAGGCAAAAGGTTTTGCTACCCAGGGCAAGGAGTTCAAGGTGCTTTTGAGTATGAAAAATCTTCTTTTAGGTATTATCATATACTATCTTTAAATGAATAACTCAAAGCCCTTCAAACCTATTAGTACCCACTTACAGGGCCTACCATCTATGTTCTCAAAATTCAGAGAAAATCATTAGGACAAAGGCAAGTGAACCAGTGAGGAAGGACGCTGACTCTTACCAATGTATTTGTAAGCTTTCCCCAACTTGACCAGATGTGTGAGTGACTGCTCCACTATGCTTGCGGTCCACTGGTTGATGTTGTTCTGATTGTAGTCCTCACCTCCTAAGATCCCGTCCACGCACTAGAAGCACAGAGGATAGGTAAATCAGCCGAAATGAACACACTTTCTACAAATTGCCACAAAGATTTATTCAGAGCATAAAATACATATACAGTCCAATAAAGCATCTTAGAAAATACATGTCTGCTAAGTATGTATCACACCCTGTTGTTAGCTAACTAAGAATTTTCAAAGCATTTCCCCAAGGGTGACCTCACTCTGAAATACTATGGGTCATGTAAAGATAAATATGCCAAAGCTTCTGTGGTGAGGGGATCAATCCAGCATGGATGATAAGAAATTCTCTAATATCTACAACACAGAAAAGATTAATCATAGATGGTTATAAAATGACTACAGAGCATGAAGGATTAAAAGAGTGACGTTAATTGGTTAAGGAGTAGCTTTGAAACACTTGGGGTTTAAACTAGGACTCAGATGCTAGAAACAAAGGGTGGAACTAATTGAAAAGCATTTCTTGTGTCTAATAACTATATTGTCACTCATACCACATAATTGCTTAGCAACAAAGCAACTAGCATAGCTGTCAATGAAAATAAATAAAGATGCTAGGGGAGAGCAGATCTAATTCTCCACAGTGCTCTCTCACATCCACTTCTGCACCTGGTCAAGTGCACTAGCTTTCAAATCATAACCCCACGCTTTACAGCCAGCTCTGCACCTGCCCACTGTGTGACCTTTAGCGAGCGGCTTACACCTTCAAACCTCTATTTGCCAAAACCTTACAGAAAGGACAACAGCATCTTCTCATCAGGCTGGTAAGAGGACAAAATGAGATAATGAGTATCAAGAGTTCAAACACAGTAAATGGCACAAATAAGTACATAAATAACTACATTATCATATATCTGTTGTTGTTCTAGGTATAGAGCCTACAAACTAAAGCATTCACTCATTTGCAGAATCTAGTTTAATACACACACATGCATACATGTGTGCTTTGATTTAATACAATTTGATTATAGTAAAGATTTAGAATCAAACTGGATAATACAGAATCTTTACTAATACTAAAATATAAAAAATAATGATTTAGAGGGATTGACAAAATTAGCGTGACTCAAATTATTCTAGAAAGTTCAGTATTGTGACAGATTAGGAGACTAAGGGTAGAGAAGCAGGGTTCTAATTCTAGTTTTGTCACTACAAAGCTGCCAACTTTGGGATTAACCTCTTGCTCTTTTCAGATGGTTTTTCCTTAATGGGAAAGTAGGAGTAGTTGAGTTTTGTTTGATTTGTTTCCAGGTTGTTTAACAAGACTATTCCAAAGTGTGCTTTAAAAAAATGGAAAACAATATGAGGATGTGGACTCCACTGTCAGTAACTCTGCTAATTAACATTACCTAATATTTGCTCTACCAAAAACCAAGATGGCCACTAGGCAATGAAATCCTAAAACAGCTCTATAATCCCAAAGCCAAAATCGGGACCTGGACACATAGTGGGTATTTAATAAATATTTTGTATTTGATGTACTCTCTGGCATCTTAAATCAAATCCACTTTAGAAGACCTTTCATGTTAATTTTATTTGTAACTCATTTTTTCTTTGAAGATATTTTGGGAGGAAGAAATTCTACTACTACCACTACATACAATGTATGGATATTACTACTAAATGTGAGGCTCTAAGAGCTCAGCAGAAAACTATATCAGCACAGAGGTTCCAAACAATGAATTTAAGCAAAGACAATAGGGTGAATGAGAGATATAGAAGGCAGACATAACTACAAAAAATGATGTAATTGTATAGCAAGGGCTAAAGCGATTTCTCCTAGTGCTCACTCTCAAGCTTCTCCGGTGGCTCCATGGAAATATTTCAGTGGTAGAGAAAAGTTGGCTCATACGAGGAAAGGAGGAAGGAAGAGCAGAGACATGTAGCTCAAAATGACTGTGATAAACCAGAGATTTCTTTAAAATCATGTTTCCTATATAAAATTCAAATGGATCTTGCTTTTGATGTGTCAGTTTGTATTAAAAATGTTTTCAGTGAAATTCATATTGATTAACTTTTTCTTGAAAGTACCACGTAAAATTTCTATTCTGAAATACACATAGTAGCCTTTAGCACCACCTAGCCACACCCCAGTTTCAACAGCATAGTTCAATAAAACATCAGAGTGACATATACGGAAGCGTACTTCCTCACCCTTTCCTTCCCAGTCCGCAATCCCATTCACCAGAGAAAAACACCTTCAGAGTACAACTGCCTGCTTATTTTTCTAATAATTATGTATCTCCAAATAACATTTGTGCATCTATTTGTTGATTTATGAATGACAGACAACATCCACATAATTCCTCAATGCCAGATAATTCCTTTCCCTTAGGCTACTTGCCTCCTTCCTCCCACCCCTATCTCTCAAAATAGTGACTTCTCTATTTTTAATTCAATAGACAATATTGACACTGTTGGGAACACGTTTCTTTTCTACTCCTGACACTGCTTTGCACACAGATTTTTCCTTAACATTCTTGGCCTTGTATCCCAAAAGTTATTCCTTCCCATGGAGATGGAGTGGGTTATCGGCCGGGTGGGTGACAATTGCTGTTGGACTTAGGTTTGGACAAACATCATGGACTTGAGTTTTTGTTTCTCTTGCCTTCTTTACCCAGAGCAGAAAAAAGCAAAGCTTTCCCTTGGAAATATCTTCCAAGGTCTAAGCTAGAAAGAGTAAGTAAAACAACTTACAATCACCTATCTAGATTTTCTCCGTAATAGAGGTGTTTTGTTCTTTTTCTAATAACACTATTGTCATTTTATCTGAACTCCAGTGAGGAAGAAAGTGAGGAAGAAAGAACTCCAGTGAGGAAGAAAGCACTAATTAAAGAGATCCCACCAAAGTCCCAGCATGCTTTCTTTTATGTTCCATGGAGCAAGAATGATTTCTGTTGACTTTATGTTTTGAAAAATGAGACTTTTATCACTCTCATCTTTCTCATTAACCTCTACTTTCAAATTTTCCTCATTTGCGCTTTCACATTGCTTCTAATGATTGTGCTGTTTTTAGTGAATAAATGTTTCTACCTTATGTGGTTCTAACGCATGGTTTTGACCTATTAAAATATGGCAGGATTTTCAGATGCCTATGGAGCCCCCTAAAATGCTGAGTTGTTCCTAGGTGTCCAATCAGACCTGCAGGAGCTCTGGGTCTCCTGCTCATCAGGCAGACGAAGCACTGTCTCAGGACGGACCAATGATGAGAACAACGCTGACCCACCCCAGACTCACCTCTGTCAGGGCTTGCTATGAAGCAGGCCCCAACAACCATGTAAAACTGCCTTCTGGACTGGCTCAGTGTTTCTCTAGGACTTGGCAGAGTTAGAGATGACTAAACACTCCTAAGATTTTTTTTTTTTGAACAGCCACAATTATTTAATATTGTCACCTTTGAAACTGATTGAAGGCCTCTGGGAGTAGAGCAAAGTTGGTTTTTTTTATTGAAATATTTATTGGTACATTACATACACACATCATGATTGCCTCAACAATGAAAATTTGTACCAGTATATGACACAACTTAATTCTCATTTTTCCCATAGCCCTACCCACCCTACCACCCCACCCCATATACATAAACTTTGTAGTGTAATCTGTACTGGTACCATTAGAATAACTGATGTGCTTCTAACAGAGTTGACTCCCAAAGTGAATTTCCTTCCTATCTGCCTAACAAAGGACAAGATTTCACATTTTTGAGTTTTCTTAAGAGATTAGTTTACCATCACATCAATGCCTAAAAGATGTTTAATGTTTGTTTTTCCTGTTACATTGGGTTAAAACAGCAAGATAATGACCAAAGGCAGAGATTTCTAGGATCTTTTACCAACTGAGATGAACTATTCATATATATATCACTATAGAAAGTATATATATGTATGCCTGTATATACATACGCTTTCATGGAATTAACATTAAAATGATGGTCTACTAGAACAAAAATTAATATTATTATTTTTTTGTTTTGTTTTTTGAGACACAAAACAGTTTTTTGAGACCACAAAATTGGTCTCACTTTTGTAGTTCAGGATGGCTCTGAGCTCAGCCTTGAATTCACAGCGACCCTCCTGCCTCTGCATCCCGAGTGCTCGGATTACAAGCATGAACCATCACTCCGGCACTGCGGTGTGTGGTTCTGATTGCTGGTGGGCATGAGTCTCACACCCGGCATTGCTGTATATGGTTCCCATGGATGGACCTGGGCCCTTGCGCTTGCAAGACAGGTGCTGGAACCACTGAACTATATCCCCTGGCCAACAATAAAAATTATTTTATTCAAAAGACAGAGAATCACTTTTAGAAAACAGTGAAACTGTTTTCCAGACTAAGGTGATTCTTAAGCATTTCTTTCTCAGCAAGCCTCAAGACGCCCAACAATAAGCAAAAAAAAAAAAAAACACCCCATAAAGAGTTTACGATTGTTTAAAATTTCATTGTATTAACATGAAGCTTTCTAGCCTTGAACTGAAAATCAGAACAGATTCTTCTTTTTAAAATTGTCATCAGGCAGTAAGCTTCTAAGTGAATATGCATAACTCACCTCTTTGACGATATTGTGAGCTTCATCGGCATTGAAGCCAACCTAAATGGAAAACACAAGATAAAGCCGTTTTCAACACAAGCTTTTTCAATCTGTATAGATGCCGAGACACAGAATGCCCTCGGCTGGCCTAGACAGGTGTCATGACAGACCACAGAAATGGGACAGTAAGGGATGTCAGGTCCATTCTCTCCCAAACCCTAAAAAGCACAAAGTGCTTTCCCTGCCTCTCTCTCGAGATTCCGAGGAAGAACCTGGGATGCTGTATCTTTGTAGAAGTTACTTTACAAGAGTGATTCTCAGAATCATTGTGTTGTAAAGCTTATGAAATAGGGAGTGTTATAAAGATTTACATGTTATTACTATATAAAAAATGGCTTCAACTAAGTGAGAAAATAAAGTGACCTGTACGAAGAGAATTCTTAATTGGTTGTTTTCAGTTTTGATTTTTTAATTTAGACGAAACAAAATTCTGGCTTTTCCAAATTAAAGATTATTATATTACTTGATCATGGAGCAATAATATCACCTTAACACTATAAATTGGTCTTCAAATTTGTCTTTTCTTTGGAGTAGTTTGTTAGGATCCTGACAGCAGCGACTATCAATGACATTTTAAATGTGTCCTAGAGCACAGAACTAGGTTAAGTGATAAGACTGAAATCTAAACCAAGACTCTTGAGGTAACACAAGTGTCTTCTACAGAGACTTTCTAGGTGCTTATGCCATCAGCAATTTGGGGGAAAAAAGCTATACAATTTAAATAACTTCAGTAGGTAAATTCTGGTATTACAATTTTGAGTATAGATTTACAATTTTAAAATTTCATTTGGTTACCCTCCAGAAGTTTTCCAATAATAAAGAATAAAATATTATTCCCAAAGTCTTAGGAGTATTATGAAGAGTATTACTAAGTACTAGGAGTAATACTATTAAATATTTAGGAGTATTATGAAGAAGTTTCATATTTTAGCCCTATTAAAATTATTTTACCCTAAAATCATGTCCTTATCTGCCATCAAATTTGGACTGCGAATCAAAAGTTACTCGCTTCAATTTGGAAATTCACCAAACAACCTGCCTTTACACTGAGCTACATTTCCAACCCTTTTTTAAAAAAAAAATTTAAAACTAGGTCTCACTAAGTTCCTAAATTTGCCAAGCTAGGCTTGAACTAGTGATCTTCCTGACTCAGCCTCCCACACTGCTGGGACTGTAAGCATGTTACACCACTCCCAGCTTCAAATTCTTATTTTTCAACATTACAGTACCATTGATCTGTAAGTATGCACGTAACCTGCAACACAGACTAATTAAATGTGCTTTTAGATTCTGCAAAATGCCCACATCTTCAGAGTCCCACGGAATCACAAACCCCTTTCAAGGATCTAATGCACCGTTTTAACCTCCTTTTCCCCTATAGAATTATTTTATTTTCCTGCATCATTCGTCAATGGCTGCCATTGGACACAAAATGTCTTTGTCTATCTGGCCCTTACAAACTGTCACAAGTTACGCTGGGATCCAACAGGCTCCACCCTCCAAGCAGGTACAATGAAGCACAAGCAGTTGCAGTGTAGTCAGAGGCCTGGAATCGAAAGGAGCATCTGTCATTCCAAGCAGTTTTAACAACTCGCGGTACTTCAGTCTCCATGAAGTCACGGTTGTCATCAGTAACAGAGAACGAGTGACAGCGTAAGATTTCGGTGAGGCTCAGGCACCCTGCGTCAGTAAGCAGAGGCTCCTAATCCATAGAGCATTTCCTTCCATCCCTTTCTCCTACCCGGGGAGCGAGTTCCCGGGAGCGGGAGCCGCTGTGCCACCAGGGAGGGCCCCAAGCCGCCGGGCTGGGCCACCTGCTTCTGCGGACTCCAAAGGGCGGAGGAGGCAGCGGGAAGACCGGTTTCCAAGGCCAGTTTGCCAGACGGGCGGTGCCCGTCACTCCAGGTCCACACTTTCTCCATCTTTGCCGCGATCCCACGGCCCCACCCAGAGCTTCCGGCTGTCGCCGCTACTCCCTCAGCCCACCCTCAGGACCCCAGGGGCGGGGGACGGCGGAGGGGACAGAGGACAGGGGACAGGAGAGGCTGGTCCTCGGCCCAGCGGAGAGGATCCATCCGGGCTCAGAGGACGCTGCATCCCGGCACTATGGGACGCTGTGCGCTGGGAGACCCCGACAGGGACCCCGCACGGGGCGGGCGGGCGGGGCCGGGGGCGCTCCCAGGCGCCCGGGGGGCGGTACCTCGTCGCAGTGGCGGTGGTACTCCTCCATGGTGGCGCCGACTCTCCCCGGGGGCGGAGCAACGCGCCGTCGGGCTCTGCGGCCGCGCACTGGCCTCTGGGGAGGCCCCGCCCCCTTTTAGAGCCCAGGGCCTTCCCTCTCCTCGCGCCCCGCCTTTGTGTCGCCCTGGGACTTGGGGCCGCTGGGGAATGGGGTTGTGGTAGGGGTGGAAGTAGGAGTCAGAATCTCCTGTAAGGGAGCCTTCTGGGCAAGCAGTGCCCTTCAGGCCAGGCTCTTTTTCCTAGTTGCCAGTGTCTGCCCTTTCTGAAAAATAAGAAAGGATGGATGTTAAAGACCTAGGAATGGTGCCAGTGTGGATCAGACAGGGTGACCTAGTTGTCAACCTGTCTAAACTCCAGACATTGCTTTAGTGCTCACTATTGTAGTTATTTGGACATTATTTGCTCATTTATTATAATTCATAGTTAATGCAATAGTGAAAAAGCAATTTTGATTTCTTACTAGCTACGTTTCTTACAAAAATTGTAGCTCCCCAACTTAAGTTTTCCCATTAGAAAACATAATCATATCTATTTCACTACAAATTATGAATGTAAAACGAAATGCTATATGCACAATGGCTAAATTGAATGCCTCTGTACCCCTCTTCCTCCAAAATTAAGTATAAGGTACGGTATGAATTATGAAGAAGGCAAAATACACTCAATTATAAACCGACACCTGATAACGACATTTATTATAAAATTTCTAATCTCCAGATGATCCTAAATTTTCCTCAAAATCTCACTAATCTACAAGGTTTACTTTTTCCATTACTCATTTTTTTCAATATTAAAGTGGTGTACAGAGAATTTAACAAACTTATCCAAGGTTATATAGCCAGTAAGTGGTAGAAGAGCGACTTTAACTCAAGTAATGTAGCTTGCTAGCACAGACAAGTTCCTGACAAGTATGAGATTCCTATTGTTTCTGTGCCAAATTACCACAAATTCAGTGGCTTAAAGCAACACACACTTATCATCTTCTAGTTTTAGATATCAGGAATCCAGAACAGTGCAGAGGGCTGTGTTTTTCTGCGAGCTTTGAGAGGCAGGACCTTGTTGTCTTGCTTTTTACAGCTTCTAGAGACTGTCTTCAGTTCTCTAGGACTAAGGTTCCCAGGTTTAGGGAAGATATTCCCTAAACCTGGGAACATCTTCTGTCTTCTCTCGGTCACTCTGGGTCACATCTGTAAAATGTCACCTCTACAAAGGTAATAGTCACAGATTCTGAAAATGTATATGTGGACATGTTTTGGGGAGGGAACAGTATTCAGCCTACCACAACCATTTTTCTACGTTGTTCCACAAAATCAAAGCTAGCATATTTATTTTTTTGAGTGCAACTGTTATTTTAGAATTAAAACAAGAGCTGAGAGGAAAGCACTAACTTGTAAAAGGCTACACAGGTGTTAACTAGACTCCTGGGCCTCTGAACCTCAGGACGTTCCATTCCCTCCTTCAGTTTTATGATAGGAAAGAACCTTTACTTAGTGCATTCACTTGACAATGTGCTGCTTGTTATTCATTATTTAAATTTTGTGTTGTTGTGTCGTTGCAGAAAAGTTGTGACTGCTGTTCATAAAGGAAGCATATCCTCTTTCAACTTTTTTGTTCTGCTTACAAATGCTATTATTCTTTGAGAAATTACAAGTTTCTGCTCATCAAGAGGCTTAGTGGTGGCTTTGTGAACACTGAACTTGCTTCTCTAAAGCACTGCATTTGTGTCTAGATGGGTCAGAGCCTGAGGTTAGCTCATATGACATCGCAAGTTTCTGTTATGGAGTAGGTTGTGCTAAACATAAAGTGATGAAATGTTCTACTTATCAGTTCTGTGTACTAAAGTACTTCAGAATTGAGGAGCTTATTTGTTTTATTGTATTATACTTATGGATTCTATTAATATGAAATTTAAACAAGACTTAAAGTAGACTTACAATTTACTTTACTCCATAATATCTGGGGCCTCAGCTGAGAAGTCTTGGAGAGTGAGAGGAGCGCCATGGTACTGCACAGAGGTTGAAATTATCTGAAGACGTGTTCATATACCTGGTATCTGGGCTAGGATGAATTAATCAGTACTGCTATTGATAGGTACACCAACATATTAACTCCCAAGAAGCTTGGCTTCCTACAACACCATCATAACAACCTGAAGCTAGTCAGATGTTTTATATAGCAACTCAAGACTCCAAGTATGAGTGATCTGTTGGGCTACTTGACAGAAGCTACTTAATCCTCTTTTTTTCCTAAGAGATGAAATTTTAGTCAGGTATGGTGCAGGACACCTGTAATGGTAATACTCTGCAAGGTTAAGGCAGGAGGATCACAAGTTCAAATCCAGCCTGGCCAGTTCAACAGCTTAGCAAGGCCCTGTCTAAAAATAAAACATGAAAAAGGAGTAAGGATAAAGCTCAGTCCACAGGTCCCCCTGAACAGTTGAGATTACAGGCCCATGCCACCATGCTGAGCTCTGAATCACCTTGTATGATCTAGTCTTGGAAGTCACGCAGCAGTTACTTCCATCATATTCTTAAAAAAAAAAAAAACTTTACAGGTAAGTTTGTGGAAGATATTATCCAAGATATGACTAAATGTCCCATTCTATCGTTGTTATTGGTCTTTAAGAAGTCTACTACTCTCTGATTCATATATCTTGCTCTGTCTACCTTATCCTAACCATTGAAGCAATCACAGTCCTCTGGCTCAAGGGAAGGAGACACAGAATCTACTTTGGTAAGTGTTTCTTAGGAGAATCCTTTGGCCGAAAGTTACAGAAGCCCTAAATGAGAAGAGCTGAAATAATGACATTCAGTTTCTTATATGACTACAGATACAGAGGTCAAGATGTTCCAGATTAGTTTAGGCCCTTAACAATTTTGAGAGGCTTCTGTGCTTTCCATAGTACTGTCTGCGAAACATCAGCAACATTAAGCCTCATGGTCATGCATGCCTGCATCAGTTCTGGTAGCACAAGAATAAATATACTGCATCCATTGTAGAAGATGAATGCAAACTTGAATTGACCAAGTTTACTTAAGAGAGTGAAAACTCCCCAGGAATCTCAGGCTCCATTGGCCAAGATTCAGCTATGTGAACTATATGAGAAGCATATGTCTGATATCTTCATCTTCTATAGTGAAAATTGAGTATTAGCAGGAAAATGTGGATATGAAACAACTGTTGCTAGATTAGTCATTTCTAATGTTTTTCATTCAATGACCCTAGTAGAAGTTAATATCTGTATAGTAATTTGAGGTAAAATAATGGTATATTTGTGAGATTTTTTTTCATACACACACACACACACATATATATATATATATATATTTTTTTTTTGAGACAGGATCTCATATTTGTAGTTCAGGTTGGCCTTGAGCTCAGCAGCAATCCTACCTGCTTCTGCCTCCCAAGTTCCGGGATTACAGGCATGAGCCACCATGCCTGGCACTGTGGTATGTGGTTCTGATTGCTGGTGGGCATGCCTGGCATTCTTGTATGTGGTTACTGGGGATTGGACCCAGGCCCTTGCACTTGCAAGGCAGGTGCTGGAACCGCTGAGCTAAATCCCTGGCCCTAAAATATATTTTCTTGATAAAGTTATAGGAGTGAAAAACTAGAAAAGGTACTAAAATAAATTTGCAAAAACTTTCAAATATGTTCAAATGCCTTAATGACACTGTCATTCTTTCTTTCATGAATGTAACACTTTATAACTGTGTATTTTAAATAGTTACCAATAACTCCTGTTTATGTTTCTGATAATTATCTTCTATTAATCTTATTGTTGAGGTATCTTCCTCACAGAAGTGGCTAATAAAACATTTAGATCCATTTTATGAACCATTCGAGTTATATTTTTTGTTTTTTTAAATTGATTTTATTGGTATATTTTATATACATATCATGATCACACTCAACATCAAGAATTTGTACCAGTATATGACATGACCTACTTCTCTTTTTTCTCATTTCCCTGCCCACCCTATATCCCTCGCCCCCTCTCTGCATCAGCATTGTTTCCTTTTTCTTTACTATCCCATTTTTCTCTCCCCTTGTTATTCATCCCTACCCTCTTTTCCCTTTGAATATTTTCTATTTCATAATATCTATCATACATTCTAGAACTCATTTACATCCTCAGGTCCTTATACTAGAGAAAAGATATGGTATTTACACATCTGTGACCTATTCATTTCACTGTGTCTTCCAAGTATGTCCATTTGAGCATAAATGACTCAAATTTATCATTCTTTATCCAGCCTCCAGTTGATGGGCATTTGGGTTGTTTCCAAGATTTAGCTATCACAAACTGAGCTGTTATAAGCATGGGAGCACATATGTCATTGTGATATAACCTTATCAAACAAAGGAAGGAAAAAACCCAAATCCATGTTATTAGGAATGAAAAGGGGGAAATCACCACAGATATGGCAGAAGTCCAGAGGATAACAAACACTTTGAAAATTTATATTCCAGTAAGGTGGAAAACGTAGAAGAAATGGGTAGATTCCTAGACACATATGAACTTCCAAAGTTGAATGAAAAAGATATAAAACTATTAACCCCCCAATATAAATCTATGAAATTGAAAATGTAATTTTAAAAAACCTACCAACAAAGAAAAGCCCTGGTCCTTATGGTTTTATTGCTGAATTCTACAAAAATTTTTAGAGAAGAGTTAATGCCACTACTTATCAAACTTTTTAATGAAATCAAAAGGGAAGCAATACTCCCAAATTCATTCCTGTAAGCAGCCATTGCATTGATTCCTAAAGCATGGAAAGACCAAACCAAAAAAGAGAACTATGGGCCAATCTCCCTAATGAACACTGATGTAAAAATCCTTAATAAGATACTGGCAAACAGAATACAGAGAATCATCAAAAGATCATACACCCTGACAAAGTTGGATTCACCCCAGGGATGCAAGGATGTTTCACCATACATAAATCAGTAAAGGTAATATACTATATTAACAGACTCAAAGACAAAAACCATATGGTCATCTCAATTGATGCAGAAAAAGTGTTTGACAAAATCTAACACCCATTCATGATCAAAACCCTGCAGAAAATTGAAATAGATGCCCTTTATCTCAACTAAATAAAGGCTATTTATGAGAAACCATTTAAGTTACATTCAAAGGCTTCTTTATAATGGTGGAGGAATTAATTAGGACCATTCCTTTCACCGACAATTAGGAAGACTGAGTAAAATACAACAGGCAATTGTTCAAGGAAATTGGAGCTTTGAATAACATAAAGAAGTGTGGATATAAGACCTAGGATAAGAATGAAACCAAGCTGAACAAGGCATTTATGATAACTTTCACCTGGTGGTGAGAAGATACTAAACTTTTGCTTACAGGCCAACAGATATGATAAATACACTCCGTGACCTGTCAATGGTGGAAATTCTGTGAGCAGTCTTACTTTGAATAGAGTGAAGCACCAAAATTTGGTATTGCAGAGACTGAAGCTCAGTTTTAAATGAGCAGAAACCCTAAAATTGAACTAAGCACTAATACTTCTGGCCAATTTCCAGAATCAAATGTAAATTCTCTCTGGAGGAGTAAAATATTATCTTTGGTATAAGCTTAGGCATATAAATTTTCATGGACATTATTTGCACAAGACAGTTGTACTGAGCACACAAAGAAACAAAACAACAATACCATAAGCCAAAAAATTCAATCAAGGTCTAGATGGTGGAGTTACCAGAAATATACTTGAAGTAAGTATGTTTATTGTATTCAAGGAGATAAAATATGAAACTGAGAGTTTCATCCAAGAACTGATCACTATAACAATATCCAAATGGAATTTATAGAAGGACAGGAACAACACAACAAAGCAAAACCTCCCCAAACCTTAATGGGTGAGTTTTATAGCAATTGAGGCAGTGCTGAAGATATAATTAATAAAGTTTTAAAAACAGCAGAATACTAAAAATAAAGCACAGAGGTACAAATAAATGTAAAATACAGAAGAAAGCATAAATACAAAAGGGATATTACCAGAAAATTCAGCATACATAACTAGATATCCAGGAGATTAGATCAGAATCCTATTTGGTAAAATAATAGTTGAAGATCTTTCAAAGTGATGAAAGAGCTTTGTTAATCTCAGTCTTTATGTAAAGCTGATGAAACCTTCCAAAATATAATAGTCAAGAAGAATTAATTCACAGTTATATATGCTATGAATACACATTACTATAAATCATAAATAATTCAGGAATCTGACATATTTTATCCTTTCCTCCCTCAACATGTATCCTCTGGCCAAGGTACAGAGGCAGGAATTATAGCACCTATTCCATGTAACTTGGTAGCCTCTTCCTTTTAATGGTTATCTTATATGAAGGACATTGGTCATGACTTTTTTAAAATTCAAGTTGTTGCCTGACCAACTCATTCCCGCATTCAAATGATACAGTAACTGATTGGACTCCTGTGTATGTCCATTAGTGCATTTCAGGCTATGCATCCAGTATATCTTGTGACTCTGTGATTGCAGATCCAATTAATGTCATCAGGGTAATGAATCAATTTTGTGTGATAAGCTATAAGACGTGAGAGGCTCCTTCAAATCTTCTCCTCTGATTCATGTATTTCATTTTATATTCATAAGTCTTAATTTATATTTTCCTTATCTGTGTTTATAATAAGCCCCAAGTGACTCTGCAATCTTTATTACAAACCTTGTTGTCATAGAGACTAAGTGCTATAGCTACTCAACCTGATGTGCCTTGCCCTCTACCTGCATCCAGGTTCTACAGTGAGACAAGTTAATTACAATGTAACTTCATGCCATGAATTACTTTATGCCCTATTTCTTATCCAGAAGAATATTATCCAGGAACTCCTTGAGTATCTGAAAAACTCTTTTCCAGAATTTCACTGTAAGGGTCTGGATCTAATTAATCTGAGTTCTTCAGAGAAACACAACCAATAAGATGTAGCGTGTGTGTGTGTGTGTGTATGTATGTATGTATGTGTGTGTGTGTGAAGATATTTATTTTAAGGAATTGGTGCACACAATTTTGAAGGCTCAGCAAGTTCAAAAGTTAACAAGGTAGGCCAAACAGCAGAAACTCAGAAGAGAGTTGCTGTGTGCATTTAGAATTCAAAGACAGTCTGCCAGAAGGAACCAATTTTGCAGATGAAATCCAAAGGCTATCCTGTCCGGTGAAGGACTCCCTTTTGCCGTATTCAGTCCTTCCACTGAGTGGATAAGGTCTCCTCATATATGGAGGATGATCTTTTTTACTCAGAGTCCATCAGTTTAAATATAAATTTCAACCAGGTCTTTGTAACAGTCCAGCTTCATGACTATTAAGCCCAAATGATTGACAGGAAAGAAGTTTAAAGACTCATGCAGGCAGGGCCACTTTGAAAGGAATATTAACTTTTGTTAGAATATAGAAAACCCAGGGTGACCTCCCATGAAGGAAATCAAAAGACTAATTATCCTGACCTCTTCTTCCTTTCTCTGATCTTTAACCCCTGTTTCCCACTGGCTGAATCCAACTGGATGTTAGAAGGCATGAAAGCCATTAGGATTCATATAGGTCAGTGACTGAAGGCTTAGCTCAGTGCTTGAGCTCTTTTCTAGCAAGTCTAAGAACCTGGGTTTAATCTACAATGCAACAATAACAAAAACATATAGGTCATCTTCCTAAGACAGAGTGCATTCGAGTATGAATAGGGAGAGGCAACATATTTCTAGTACAGATCTCGAGCCATGGAGCCAATTCCTAGGAAGTGCAAATAGAATTTAAAAAATAACATATTTTTGCACATTGTACTAAAATGGCTGAAACCTAAAAGTGAAAAATTGTACAGTAGCACCCCCTAAAAATTACCTTCAAAAATGAAACAAGAAAACTAATATTTGACTCCAAACAGAAACAGTGGAAACAATGTATTTGCCTTTAAAGACAATATATTTTGACACTTTGGAAATTATGAAATAAATTATTGTAAATGTACAATGTCTACCTAGAAAAAGTATTCTTCAAAAATGAATGTAAAAAAGAATTTTAGAATAAAAATAGAGAAAATCAGTTACTAGCAGAAGCACTGATCAAGAAATACCAAAATCTATGATTGGATATAGAAATTTTAAAAATATAGGAGGAAACAAGGAGTACTTAAAGGGGGAAATTTGTGGGAAACAAGAGAAGGGGACATAACTGGAACCTTTGCACTAAATTCTAATCTCCTGTGAGTCAAATGGCACAAGGCAAAATAATTAATAAACAGGCAGAAGTCAGGCTTAGAAAAGAAGCTGAGCTTGAATCTGATCCATGTTATTCTAGGAAGCAAAGACAAAACATCTGAGGGGAGAACATTGTATAGGTGGGATGGATATGTAAAAAAAAGAACATATTAGGTTATAATAAATAATAACCGGGTGTGGTGACACACATTGTCCCAACACTTTGAGAGGCTGAGGCAGGAGGACTACAGTTTGAGCAGTCTCAAAATAAAAAATTAAAAGTGGCTAGGTAAACAGCTGATTGCAAAGGTCCTGTGTTCAACCTCTAGTACCACACACACACACACATGCACACACACACACACACACACACACACACACGCATACACAAAAGAAAATCATATTCTCCATTTAAAATATTAAACATAGAACAAAATATACCACACTTATGTGATATTTACAAAGGACGCACTAAATATGCCAAGGAGGCAGAAAATTTAAACTAAAAGATGAAAAAACACCAATAAATTTGTCCAAAATTCTAAGGCAAAAATAATACTAGGGGAAAGGAGATAAGTTTCATATGATAGAAGGTAATTTACTAGGTAGACTTGAAAGTCTCAAATTTTATGCATCTAAGTTGTTTCAAAGCATGGGAAGTAAAAACTAATTGAATTAAGGGCCGAGGATATAGCTCAGTGGTTCAGGCGCCTGTCTTGCAAGCGCAAGGGCCCGGGTTCGATTCCCCGGTAACAACATACCATACTGGGCGTGGAGACTCACCCCAGCAGCAACCAGTACCACATACCACAGTGCCGGGCGTGGTGGCTCACGCCTGTAATCCCAGCACTCGGGAGGCAGAGGCAGGAGGATTGCTGTGATGTGAGTTGGAGGCTGAGCTCAGGGCCAGCCTGAACTATGAAACCGAGACCCTGTCTCAAAAAAACAAAACAAAACAAAACAAAAACAAACAGACAAACAAAAAAACTAATTGAATTAAAAGCTGAAATAGACAAGTTCATAGTTATATGGGTGATTTTAATGTTATTCAATAGATAACACAAGATAGAACCAAAAATACATCAGAAGGGACATATGCAATCTGACCATGACCAACATATTTTACCTAGTTAACTTGTGTAGTACTCTGAACACAGCAACTGTGGAACCTACATGCTATTGAAGTAGAAACAAATTAGATTATGTTACTAGGAAATTAAATGTTTTACTTTATAAGGAATGATTCTAATATGAGGATAGACATAATGTTTATTTGTTTTATAGTTGACAGTCCTTCATTCACTAGCCATGGAGAAATATTCCCATAATAAGTTTTTTTAAAACTGGAAAGTATTTATTTTGTTTCAGAACTATTCATCCTTGAGAGCTAGCATTCATTCATCAAGTTACAAGGTAATGTTTTAGGAGTGGAAAATTTCACACACTTGTGCAAGTCAATTAAAATCACAGCCTTTAATGTCCTCACTGGTAAACTATCATGTGTTATGTGACTAACGATGGATTTCTCTCATTAGTAATGTTAAATCTGCTTCCCTATAGATTCTATTCTATAAATCAGTTTCTATAATTTTTAGGATAGTAGCACTCCAGTTAAGACTCACATAGAATTATTTTGAGGTCTTTGTAATACCTGGTGCCAGTAAGACAGTTTTCTTCTACAGCACAAACCATTATTACTAAGGAAATTACAAAGTAAGAGAATATTTCCTAATTACTAGCATGACCTGTCAAAGAGCAGAACACTAATTACCTTACTTAGCATGACCACTGATCAACAAGGGGGCTGAAAATAGAAGATATAAATGGAACAGGAAGCTATTATGCTGAAATGCATATTGATCGCTAATGTATATGTGAGAGGAGAAAAGTCTTGATGCAGAGGATTGCTCTTAGTATGGAGTTAATCTCTGAGGCATTTTTAAAAAAGGCTTTTTAACCCTGGCTTCAAATCAGAATCATAAGAGGAGGTTCTACATTAGTAGTTTTCGAAAGCTTCCCTTAGACGGGGATTACAGTATGCAGTCAGTGTTGACAATACTGAGGTTACAAGTTCTCACTTTTGGCTCCTAGAAGTGCATGGAAAAGAGTACAGTTTAACCTGGGTTGGGGTTTTTCCAAGTAGTTTTGACCAAGGAACAGTTGTTCTTCATTGTTGAATGAGGTTTTGAAGGTGTTTCTAGGGGAAGGATTCAGCTGATGGGGATTCTAAGCTGGGGTGACTAGTGATAGGTAGTAAAAAAGTGATGACTGGATTTGAGGTCCAAACGGAGTCAGGGAATTATGGAAGTATTATTTCTAGAAAACAGGAGAGAGAAAAGAAAATAAGAAGGCCCAGAAAGTGAGATGTTTGGAAATAAAATACTTCTGAGACCAATGTCTAAACATCAAGGAGTATCTATCATTTCCTCCTTGGTGCCTTCCTGGCATTCTCTTGTGAGCACTATAGCCAGAAGTGAAGCACACTAAGCTCTGAATCAGTGTCACAGGTGGGGGGCAAGGTGTCATCAGGGTGTATGATTTGGGTTTGAGGTCTTTCTGTGGCGTTTGGTATGTAGGTTGGTATGAATCAATGCAAACAGCTGAATACAAAGCCTAGTACCACAGTCAACATACTGCGCAGGGAAAAGTACAGTACCATGGGTGGCCAGCAGAGTAGGAACAGCACCACGAAAGAAAGAGAAACATGACTTTTCCAGATAAGTTTCTGTTTTAGTCACTTTTTTCATTGCTGGGACAAAACACCCAACACCCAACAAGCATCCTTTAGCTCATGGTTACAGTCCTTCGTTGATTGTCTCCAAGGCAGAAATTGCACAGTGGAAGGGCCTGGGCAGAGGAAAGCTCCACTTATCATGGTGACCAGGAAATGGAGAGAGAAGGGTCTTAACAGCAAGTCAGCTATAGTTTCCCCAGTGTCTAGTTACCTTCCAAATACATGGGGCTTTGGAGGTCATTCAAATCTAAACTGTAACAGGGTCGAGCACTTATCCTAGAGTCTCATAGATTCTATATGAGATATCGTTCTTATAATATTTCCTCTTTTTCCTCCTTTGGTCTCTGCCATACTTTTTATTATGATATAGTACTCATTCATGTAGAATAAGACAAAGCTATATTTATGTCTTTGGTGTAATCTATCCAAACACTCCAATTGCAAGACAACAATAAGAATATTTTTGGCTAAGATTAGGAGGATTTCTTTTTGTGTGTGTTTTAGTGCCTCCTATTTCTGCCATTTCTATGAAGCACTGTAATTTTTGAGCCATTTGGTTAATTAAAAAATTCTACTTGCTTTAAGCTATTTCATGATGTACTTTGTCTGCATATTACAAACTAGTTTAAATGAATACCAACTCTTAGACAATTCCCTTCCCTTGCAGAGAAAAAAAAATTCTTATTGTCTGTCTTTTCATGGAAATAAATGCTGACCTTTTGATTAAGGGTACGCAGTCTGACCCTGCTTGTCTATGATGATGCTTTATTATCCTGAAGAGAACTATAAACCAGTTGAAAATAAATGCACTCCATGAATTTGTTCTATATTGTTTCAGGGAAAGAACAGGTGCAAGGAGACCCATTTTGTCTTACCCAGTCTTAATTTCTAAGATTTTTTTCTTAGTGCTTCTGAAGAGCTAGAGTAATATATTTATGTGCATAAAATGGTTTCATTGAGTTTACTCATTTTGTTCAGCAAAAATCTGGAAGCTTATGAGAGGAAATGATTCATTGTCAAAGTCTATATGCTAATGACCCTCTTCATAGGCAAAGCACATTTTTAATGTTTATTCATAGGCCAGATGAGGCCTTATAAAGTGGTTGATTTTAAAACAAAATGACTTTTTTACAGTGAGAAAAATGCCGAATATGAATAAAATGAGCACTTCTGTCATGGTTGCCACTTAACAGAGCACGTGCTAGGCAAGAGTGTCAATCATGTATTGTTTACTCAACGCATGATTCAGCCCTAGTTTCCAAATGTGTGCTCAAATATAAATATATGGAGATTGGCCTCAGTTGGCATTTAAGGAACTGTGAATAGATTTCCCATTGTGACAGTACCATTTTATTCCATCTTCTTTAAGTAAAGATATGGATGATAGAGATGTCGAGCAATGTGGTTAACTACACTTCTAATTATTTAATGAATAATTCTAATGCATAGAAATTTGGTATGGATGTTGATTGGAATGTTTTAATGATTTCTTTCTAGACATAAATGAGGACTTTAAAAACAATGCAAGTTATTTAGAAAGGGATTTCTGTCCACATAGTTTTATCTCTATTTTATACATGCCTACTATTTCATGGAATAGCGAATTTGGAGCCCACGGATTGCCGGTCATTGTTGTGACACTATCAGGTGAATGTGGCCACGGTGTGTTCAGATGTGAAAGACACTTTCATTAGGAGTTTTTCACTAAGAGCATTTGTTGTAGTCATTTTGATATTTGAGTTTCAACCATTTCTTTTAGGAACCATGAAAATGAGAAAGGTATTAACTCTTCTCAGACTCTGGAAAATGTCCCTCAATGAATAGACTGCTACTTCTACAGTTCTACTGTTACCTCTGTGTTCTCCTCCCACAAGATGGTTTTCAGACTAATGGGGGAAACTTTTGGTGATTATTTGATCTGCTCAGCTCTGGTTTACCATGGCCACTTCAAACGTCCTCCTCATGCCTACACGGTGAGTACAAGGCCAGTCTGAACTTCGTGATAAGATCCTGTCTCACCCCCTCCCAAAACCTAGGCAGACAAACAAAAAATGCAAAACAAAATTCCTTCAACTTCTGACCACTGAATAAAAGAACACATTTATTTAGTTATTTTTTTCTTATCGTGCAACAGAAGGGGCAATCCCTCTAGAGATTCTTTGAAGTTTTTCCTTATTAATCACACCATACAAAGATATTTTTCATCTTTCTCACTTATTTATTTATTTGATACAGGGTCCTGCTTTGTAGTTCAGGCTGGCCCTGAGCTTACTATGTAGCCCAGGCGAATCTGGAACTCATAGCAATCCTTCTGCCGCTACTTCCAGAGTCTAGGATTACAGAGGTGAGCCACCACTCTTGGCTCTCCTTTATTTTTTCTTTCTTTCTTTTTCTTTTTTGAACCAGTACTAGTCTGCTGTAAAATTCCTTTATTTTTTATCTCACATTTTTCAGAGTTTCTTGTAACTGCTATACTGCTTTGTTTGTATCTCATTCAAGTGTATCTCCATTAGAAGTGAGAAACTATTTCTATCCTACTTGCAATGTATTTCCAGTGGAATGATCAATACCTGATTTGATTTTGTTTTCAATTAATGAGTGATGACTAAGAAGAATATATGGTGAGGCAGAGTGGTATTACACAACTCATACAATTTTAGACTTTAATTTCAATAATTTCGTTATTTTTGAAGTCCCTTTTGATAGTATATACCAATAAATAGTAGCATGTTATTGGCCGAGCTATGGTTCTGTCAGAGAGCTTTTCACTGTGTATTTCTAACAACACAGGCCTCTACCAGTTGTCCTCTACCAGTTGTCAAGTTTTTGATATTTATAGTGTGCTCTGCTATCAAAGGATTGCTAATATGTTAACTTCCTAGTGAATTATTTATCAGAAGGTTTTATAAGAAGAGTCAACTTGAGAATGAAGATCTTAATAAGATGATGTTTTGAGAGAATGGTACTTATGCTATGATATTTATTGTGCACAGTACATGTTAGAGACTGATGATATTGCTGAACACAGTATGCTTTTCCCAGAAGCATTCATCTATTCACATGTAAAATGAAAGTGAAAGTACAAAAGATCAAGTCAATTAAAACAATAGATCATCCACTAAGGGAGAAAAAACTACTTATGGCCTATCATCTAGAGGTTATATTTCAGGTCCAAATAAAATCAATTATTCATTCCCAAGTAACGTAAAATATTGGAAAGTTTTCCTGAAGAGCAGTAGGAGGAAACAGTAAGAAATCTGGCTGTGAGTTACCTTTCATTTATGTAGTGTAAAATAAATTTTAGTGTTATGCTACTGTCCAGGGGACTACATGTTCTTAAATTTTTGGAAACAAAATAAATACCATTTTTATCTTAAGTAACTATTTTAATAATTTTTAGAGGCCTGCTATGTTGTAAGACTGGGCTGGAATTTGAGGTATGGTGGAAAAGAAATGTCTGAGTCAGGGTAATTCTTGGAGAAAGTGTAGGCAGTAGCCAAGAAATGTGGAGTTGACAGGAAAGAGTAACAGATCAGCAAAGGCAAGGGGGCATGAAAAAGTACACTGCATATGAAAAACTGCAAGTGCTTTAGCAGAGCATGTTAATATCTGCCTGCAGTTCCAGAGAGCCTCATACTGGACTGCTTGAGGCCATGAGTTCCATGTCAGTCTGGACAATATAGTGAGACCTCATTTAGGAAATCAGAATTAGTAACAAATGTTTCTGTTTGACTAAAGAAATAAGTATGTATGGAGATATAAATATGGAATTCTTAATATAGAAGGGGTAGACAGATCACATGGGAGACTATGCAGAATGAAGAAAACAACACAGAGGTTGAAATATTAAGAAGCACTCAATTCTAAATGATGTACAGTAGAGGCCACGAAAGACAAAGAGAATTCAAGAAGAAGGTATATCACACACATGCATAAATACAAGGTGCTGGAGAAGTAAACTGCATTAATGACTGTTTTTTTCACCTTTCCTGTATTACCTCCATTGCTATGTTTATTTTCAGTAGCCCCTCCCCTACTTTGACTATAGGCTCAACTACGCATCCTACTCTGGTCAAAGAAATATTAGTAGGTGTGATAGAAGTTTGAAAAGCAGCTTGAACAGTTCAACCTGTACTTTTGGGCCTCTACCATGACTTGGAGAAACCTGGGTAGCTCGGTGCTCACAGCATAATTCAGTCCAAACTGAGCTCAGAATACATCAACCACCCCCCACCTGACTCATGGACTTGTGCTGAAATAGTAAATAATTGTCATTTTAAGTCCCTGAATTTGGAGGTAGTTTGTTATGCAACAATAGCTGGCTAATATAGAGTTTCTAAAGAATGATCAGTGGTGGAAATTTAAAAGAAAGAAAATTGCAGATATTGGAAAACTACACACTAAATTAGGCAATTAGATGGATTCCATTAATTTTAATCAGAACAGTTGCAATGTAATTGTGGATTAAAAACTACAATTGTATAGAATTTGAAGAACATTGAAATAGGAAATTGACTATTTTTCAAGAGATAGACTGTGAATGCAATATAGAAATGTAGAGGACACCAGTTGGAGAAATGTGAATAAAGAGAAAGGATGATATTTAAATACAGTACTCATATGAGCACATCTTTGTGCTTTGAATCAGTAAAAAAGGAATAGTTTAAAAATAGAAGAGAGAACCCTTCATGGAGAGTGATCCCTTAGCAGGAAGAAGGTGATGACCACTAGAGCATGGGAAACAGAAAGAGAATTAATTGGTAAAGGTGCTTTTCAGCCAGACATGGTGGTGTGTTCCTATAATCTCAGTATTCTGGAAGCTGAAGAAGGAGTGCCAATTTGAGCCCAGCCTAGGCAATTTATTGAGACTTTGTTTCACAATAAAAGTTTAAAAAGGGCTGGGAATATAGCTCAGTTCAAAGGTTCTGGGTTCAATCCCCTGTACAAAAGAAAGAGGAACAGAAGGAGGTGGACTTCTCGCTTGAGGTGAGAAGAAAGAAAACAGTGTAGGAATAAAGATCAGATCAGTTTCCCAGACAGAGAGGAGAGGAGAAGAAAAAGGAGACAGAGTTCTAATAGGAAAACCTCTATAAAGGACAAAGGGACTCTGGGTTGGGACTCTGGAAATTCATGTTGAGAAGAATGAGAAGAATGATAAACATTCCTAGCTGCAAGAAGATGAAAAGAAGGAAAACTGTCCAACTAACACTGAGAGTTTTAAGTATAATGCTATAAAAAGAAATTCTACTATAACCTCCCTAGATAAATTTTATAATCCAAGTCTAAGAGAAGGTGGGCAATTAGAAGGATTATAAGTTTGTGTTGTTTACAAGGAATATAACAGAAAGCAAGGAATACTGAATGGAAAGGACCAAATAATAAAGAAAGTTGTGTCAGTACAACTGTACTGACAGCTATACCATAGTATAATCATGAGCAATGGAAAACCCTACCAAATATACATTTAAATAACAGATAACTTTCCTCATTTAGCAGAAGTGTTTACAGGGTCTAGAGTCATGCTGTGTATCATCATAGCATCACCCATATTTCATTCTTGCTGGACTGGGAATGTAGCTCGGTGGTAGAGCACTTGCCTTGCATGTACAAGGCCATGGACTTCCTTGCATGTGTGCGCATGCATGAGGATGCACACACACACACACACACACACACACACACACACACACACCTACACGTGGACACACACAGTGTTCCTTCTTCTTGTCACCTGGTTTTGATCTTTCTTGTTGCATTATAGTTGTGGAGCAGGAATACTATCCTTTCAAACCATGGGTCTGAAGTATCCTGTGGCTGAGACAAGGAACTTAACCCATCCTTTTAAAATAAGTATGCAGGTTCACTGACTCTCATCCTGGAAAAAGAATTTTCAGGACTCATCAGTAAAAGAAGCATGAAAAGGTTTTATTGGAAGTAGATATATGATGCACTCGAGTGGAGAGTGGATGCTCAAAGAAATGAGGTGAAATACAGTTGGGAATTGGGGATCTTTCATGTCTTGGGGAGGTGGAAATCTATCAAATTCGATAATCAAGTCTTTTTGTGTCAGAAGGTGGGAGAAGACTGCTCACCCTCTGTGAGCTATTCCTATGGGAAATGCCAGAAGGTCTTCCTTTCAGAGGTGAGAGAGGGAATGGGAAGACCCATTTACTGCTGAAAGGGAGTTGTTGCCCACCTTTCCTATTTTGGGAGAAAGAAAAAAGTAAATAAACTGGGCTGGTGCTCTGAAGCCACAGGCTATTCTTTAAAAGCACAATTTCAAAAATTAATTTCCTTGTCTCCTTTCTATCTTACTTTATTTCTTCTGCCCTACCTTAAACTCATCTGAATTTCAGGTAGAAAAGAGAAAGACATCAGAGGCTTTCTTTTAATGAAGTTTTTACCTTGGGAAGGAAAGCTTTCCTATGAGACTAATTCTAACCTCTTTGGATAGAACTGTGCCACATTGCCTCCTTCATTCCAAAGAAGAAAAACAAAATAGAAGGCTTTAAGTTTCCAGCTACTATAGTAAGTGAGTCAATGTGATGTCTGTCATAGAAAGGACATCATGAAGGAGCTGACATATTGCAAAAAAATGAAGGAAACAAGGATGGAATCTTTCAGTATATTAGAAAATCAAATGTGATGAGGCAAAAGAGGAGGCTAACGATACTGAAGTACACAAATTCTGACATGAAGTTGTTTAGATAACAAGAGATCCTTGTTGGGAAATCACTGGGTCAAGGTGTCTTAGAAATGGAATCTCAAGAAAATATCAGAGCAGAAATGATTTTGTCAAAGTATGGGACTGTGGAAGCTCAGAGAATGAATGATTATTGAGACAAGACTTAGTTCACTTACCAAGAGGGTCCAGCATTAAGGAGCCTCCCAGGAGAAGCTCCACACTCAGAACTCACCAGCTTTTACATGGAATATCAGTGTAAGTGAAAAAAGCAGAAGAGAAACATTTGGGCAAAGAGCTTTCTCAAAGCTAAGTAAGTTTTTCACGGGGAAAAGGAAAAGACAGTGGCCAGATGCAATGTGCTTTGCTAATTGAAACTTGTGGTTTAGTTATGCACTTCTCACAGAGCCTGCATGCTTTTGCCCCAAAGTTTAGCCATTCACTCTTTGGCCAGCTCTCCTACAGGATTTTCCATATGGATACTGACATTTCTCAAAATGATTGAGATACTAAGGGTTTTAATTAAGTGAAAACATTGCTAATAATGGAAATGCAGTGGATCCTTGAGTTACGACCAGCCTGATATAAAAACAACTTGGATTATGACCTGAAAAAAAATATATATATTTTTTCCTCAGCTAGCTAGTTAGCAGCCTAAGCTGAGATGAGTAGGCTCTGATCTCATCATCTCTCAACTTTCAGCAGCCTAGTGTGAACATATTTTCATACCGTGGAAGGAATCTGAGTGACAAAGCAGAAATATGTAAAGTCTCTTGCCCCTTAGGCTTGCAACTGGAGCAATAGGATTTCTTTTGTATTGTATTAGACAAAACAAGCTACAACACTAGCCTAGACCTAAAAGGTGGAGACAGAATTTTATCTTTTTAAAGGAGGAAATGAAATATCACAGTCTAAATACATACAGAATGAAAGATATAGTGTGTAGATACAAGATATAATGTGTAGGAGAAAATTGGGCCTATTGTTATCTATGTAAGATATTATTTATTGTTTTTTTCCTTACTGAAAATGTATGACAGTTGGAAGTCATGAAAACAAGCTTAGAGGCAGACTGAGTGGATTTTCAGATTAGATTGGATGATTTACAATGTCAAGGAATGACAGTCATAAATATGGATGAACATGTGCCAAGTAGAATTTCATAATGTCCTTTTGCTGAAGTTAAATCACTAACCCTAGTAGCTGCTATGCATATTGAGCTAGTACCATTTTTTGAAGAGGAAATTTCCTTCTTTTCCAGCCATGTGAAAAAATGATAAATTCTTTATTGGCTCGCTTAGCTATGATGTACCTTTTTTCTCAAGCAACTTGTTAGCACATTTACACAGCTCAGGCACAGTGTAATATCTAACATTGCAGGAGATCAAATGAACAAGAAGGAAGAGAACTTTTTGTAAATCCAATTATTCTTCACGCATCTGAAACCAGCATAAAACCTGGTGTTTTCAAAGCTGTGATCAC
Organism: Petromus typicus; assembly: GCA_004026965.1. Lineage (NCBI taxonomy): Eukaryota > Metazoa > Chordata > Mammalia > Rodentia > Petromuridae > Petromus > Petromus typicus. Next base: position 37,106 of record PVIR01008348.1, read on the forward strand.
CAAATGTTCCCTTGCCTGTGTTTGCCCCTATCAGTAGCACATGCACTGTATATCCATCTATGTCAGCAAGTTTCCTCCTTTGCTTTCCTCTCTGCCTTCCAAGTTAGCTCAATGTGAATACAGGGATGGAAGAGAGAAAATTAGACCACAGCCTGTTTCCTCTGGGTAAGTGAGTTTCTTGAACAGTGATGCTCACACATACCACAAAGAAGCTCTTTCCAGGTTGCAGGACTGGTGGGGAGGAGGGAACACAACTCCCTTATTAGTTGTTCTTTGATGCATCCATTTAGGAACTGTGAAATAGAGGGGACTGATGATCAATCACAGGTCTTTATATAGTTTAATAAAAGCATATTCCCTTTGAAAGTCACTTTATTGCCAGTGGTACTTTCCATGCCAATGTGTTAATAATGTCACTGAATCAAAGATTTTTTATTAACTTGTCAGTGTATCCAGTGTTGCACAGAACCTCCACGGGGAATTGTCTTGTCTTTTAAACCTACTCATTGCTGGATAGGCTTTCCTCCCTAATTAACACTGACAGATTTTCTTTAACAGTAATATTCCACTCTCAGAGTACAAGAGGGAGCAGGTGGGTGGAAAGAGATTTGGATCATTTGCTAGACATGAAAAAGGAAACCAACAGTGCTAATGGCATATGGCTGAGAAGAGAAGGTTGAACGAATGGGTCCCAGGCAATGAAGACATACAAGGAAACAGTGAATTGAAATAGAGTACACAGGCTGCTTATACTCAGAGAGCTGGAATATTTTGCAGTTAGCTTTTTCCCACCTTAGCATCACATTGCTGACTGCTTAAGCCAGGGCCTGAGACTTTTCTGGAAATCATCATATTATACTTTGACCACTACCACTATGTGTCCCATGGAAGTCATAGTTAGTCAGAGTTTCTAGGTGCCTAGCTAGTCTCCACAGTACATTTTCTTCCTTAATTTGACAGAGTTTTATAGCTCTGAACTCTGGACACCTATTCACTTTCTGGTCCCTTTTCCATCTCAATATACTCAAATTTCCTCAGAAGCAAATCTTCTCAAACATTGAGGAAGGACTTTTCTCCTATTGTATTCCTATCTAGCTTTTACTCTAATTTAAAAGGGGAATAATACAGTCAGGTGACATTTATGAAGGTCACAAGCCAAAGACACAGCCCATTAAGGGATAATTTCATTATAAAACTATCAAATGTTTTCTCCTTCTGACACAGGCAAGAATCCAATCTAATCTAGCTTAATGAGAGCAGATTTAAGCTGAAGGAGCATAAAGAAACAAACTCCTTCTAAGGAGGATTAAGGGAAACCCAAAATCTATGAAGGAGACAAAAGTAAGGATAATAGAAGAATTCAAAACTTCTGGCACCTTTCACTGCAGAAACATTAAACACAGCCCACCTCTTTGATTAAAATGAAAACTTAAACTACAGTCCTATGTTCCATACATCCTGTTATTTCACTCATCATGTTTTACTTTTAAGAAAACCTTCAAGCCCTTCGGAAAGGCACTAAGATCTCACCATGAAGAAACAAAGCAAATTCCAGAACTGGCTTTGGTTTTGACACAGACATAGGTAGTGTACTATCATTCATTACATTTAAAATAACTCCAAAATGTGCCAAAGACTAATAGACTAAATAGGAGACAGGCAAGAACAGATGGGTAATATAAGTAGAGAGGTATAAATCCTAAAAAAGAGTAGAAAGAAAATGCTAGAAAGCAAAATCCACAACAGAAAGGAAACATGCCTTTGGTGGGCTCATCAGCATGTTGGACACGACTGAGACCAGATGGAGTGTAGTGTAGTTAAAATTTTTCAGTAGGAAACACAGAGATAGAATACTGTTTGCAAACTTTCAACAGCATAAAAAATAGTAATTTTACCACACTCACACTCACTAAACAATAAAAATATGTTTTAGGAAGAAATAGGAGATCATAGAAGGGTCATGCATTTCAGTAGAAAAACTGTATTGACCTATAAAATGTTTAAATAAGTCGATAATTTATTACTCATGCTGACAAAGGAGTTATCTAGCAAAAGCTGTAGTTGGTGGTCTCATTTGAGACTACTGAAATTATTAAGAGGTAGCCTGTTTATATTCGATAAGCCTTTTTCACAGAAACTAACTCACAATAGCTTTAACAAGAAGGAATCTTGCTTTCCTTTCATGCAAAAGCCCAAGTTGATAGGTCTTGAGGATAATGATCCTTTCCTTTAGGACATCAAGAAGAGGTTCACATTCCTTTCTTCTTGTCACTGAAATCTGCTAGGCTATTTCCCCCATCCTCTGAATCAAAAATGACTCATTATCATTACATTTGTTTTAACACAAGGGGACCAAAAATAAAAAAAAAAATAAAATGATTATCCAAGCATCTTGCTCCCTGACAATAGAACTTGGGACTTTGTCTTCTTATTACTGAACTAGGCCTTACTACCTCCGGGGATCCTCCTTTCAATAATGTGACCAAAGGGCAGGGAGTTAGCTCAGTGGTTCCAGCACCTGTCTTGCAAGCGCAAGGGTCCGGGTTCGATTCCCTGGTAACTACATACAATACTGGGCATAGAGAGTCACGCCCACCAACAATCAGCACCACACACCACAGTGCCAGGCGTGGTGGCTCACACCTGTAATCCCAGCACTCAGGAGGCAGAGGCAGGAGGATTGCTGTAATGTGAGTTGGAGGCTGAGCTCAGGGCCAGCCTAAACTACAAAGCGAGACCCTGTCTCAAAAAAAAAAAAAAAAAATGTAACCAAAGATTTGTAAAAGTTACTGCACTTGTGTTCACCTTGCTTTGACCAGTATGTAGTCACCCTGCAAGGGGTCTGGGAATTGTCTTTAGCTTGGTGGCTCGTTACCCAGTTTTAAAGTCAAAGTCTCTTATACTTAAAAAAAAGAAAAAGTGAATACAGGAAACATTTGCCAGCACACACCACAGTCTACACTGCAGGCACTCAATTATCTGTGAGTACACTTTCCCCAAGAAAACAGCCCAAAGAGCCAAGTAGTTCCTTTTTCTAATTCAGAATACAGCATCTCTGAGTAATGAATAGTTCTGACTCATCTTCGAGCTTGCATATAACTTTTCGTAGTCCTGCCACCCCAAACTGAAGAACAAATTATCTGCTTCTCTATTGTCTAATGTCCCATGGTGAGGAGGGTAGTATATCCCAGTTAAAGCTCCGGTTCTCAAAGGAAGCACATGACATTTGTTCTCCATTACAGTTATTGAATGGTACGCATAGCATTTGTGAAATGTTCCTGCTCTGGTAGTGGAGTGCCACCAGGCTCCCTGGCTCTTATTCTGCACATCACATTTGAAGTGAAAGTTGGAATAAAACATACGCTTCCTCAGGGTTGCACAGCTTTTAATGGCCAATTTCTGTTGTTACAGATTTGAAGGATTCTGGATTGTCTTAGGGTTTAAATAGGTTATGACATTATAAGCCTACCAAAAAAATCAGTCAACAACTAATTGTTTTTTTTTTTTCTTTCACTTGGTTCCAAGTACAAGTAATACAAGGCAGGTGGTTATTAGGTTTGCCATACTTTCTTTCATATACTAACCCCTGTGCCCAACATTTGTCATCATTTCACTCTCTGCTGCTTCAATGTAATGGTGTTACTTTGAAGGCATAAAATTGAGCTTGAAGGGAAGGTAAAGTTGTTCATTTTAACTTTGCTTCTGATTTGAACCTTACTGTTTGGCCAAGACCAATTATGTGAGATACTCTTGAGAAAGGGTTGGAGGCAGTATCTTATCTGTGTTGTTGGGAGTGGAAAAATGATTTGCTTTTCTGAACTACTTTTCAGGAAGCCCATAAATTATCAGAATCTCAATCTATTTAGATTATAAATTATAGGCGAGAGCACCCTTTAGTAGAGTTGAATTCCCTATCATTTTTGTTTGTAAAATGGTCAATTTTTGCTTCTATTTAATATTTGTCTATAATACTTTGCTAAAAAAGAAAGCCAAGACATACCAGTAATAGTTACTTTTCTAAATGCTGCAATATTAGCTATTTACTGACCCAAATGGCTTGACTTCAGATGTACTGCCAACAGGTTTACCAAGTGTTTGCTATCTATGAACCTGACTTACCCGTTTCCTTATCATCTGCTATCTTGTTGGCTAAGCAAATACCACATATTTCAGGTCCTGTTCAATAGCCTCACTTCTAACAAAGAATTTACAAATCATTCAGTTTGGCTGTTTTACCAGACCAAAAATAACAATGCTTTAAAAAAAAATAGACAATGTATTTCTTCCTCACAGAAAAGTCTGACCTGGGGGGTAGACTTAGTAAAAAAGTTCCATTCAAAGAAGTCATCTAGCCTTCACCTCTTGTTGCCTTACCACTCATGCGCTGCTGTCTTTATATATTTAGTTAAATATGGCTCATCAGCATTTTACTTGTATTCTGAACTACAGAATCAGGAGAAAGGCGAATAGAAGGTAAGAAACTTCTTTTTAAAGGTGTGACACAAATTTCACACATTACTTTCATTCAAAGGTGTATTTATCATTAAACAAGTTGCATTAAAAATAAACTGTACAATGTATTTTCTTAACTAGTCTGCATTTCACTGTCATCTCTACTATTGAGATAAATTTTATCCATATTATATATATGGTCAGTACACTATATAAGGATGTACTACTGTAAATCTCTTCCCAATTTTGTATTCAGTGACATTGTAGCTTGAAACCAGACATAGTGGGAGTATTAATGCTACAGAAAGGGGGAAATTCTACAAGTCACACCTCCACAATTAAGAGCTGGATGTTAAACACTTACTAGCATACCATATGCTTTTGGACAGAAAATATCTCATGTCCATATCTGGTTGCAAGGGAAGCTAAGTAGTATTTATCTGGGTGGCAACATGGTCACCTAAATCTTAGGGATTCTATTAGAAAGAAGAAAGAGAGAACACGTATTGGTGAATAGTAAGTGCTCTAGTTTTAATATAGAAAAGTAAGCTCTGGATATGTCTCTGTATCTGGGATCCACTGTGTCACCAGTGTATTACCAGAGATTAGAATAAACTCCAAATAAAGATTTTAGTACTTGTCTAGTCTATCATTTCTGTGAAAAATCAATGTGTCAGTTCATGATAGACTGAGTATATAAAACAAATTCTCTTTCCCTATGCTCAGTTCCTAAAAAGGAAGAAAAAATTATGTGCATATGCATAATTTTATAAATGTGATGGAAAACAATATAAAGAGCCCTTCATATCTCATAACTATGAGGAATCACTGAGAAAAGATGAGATAAGATTCAAGAATGTACTTGAAATAAAAAATATGGGGAGTAGGGACTTTGAAACAAGGGTGCTATGTACAGAAAACTCCATGCCTGGCTCCACTTTCAGGGACATTCAAATGAATACATTGGATATAATCAGGCATAAAAGATAATTCACACTTTTAGTTTCTTTGGAACTGGACTGAGGGGAAACCTAGCTCTTGAATCCTCCTGCTTTTCTCTAGGCAAGTCATATGAAGCAGAGTCTTGTTTTAAGATTTTAGATCTGTGGATATTTTTAGACTAATGTACCAAGCTCTGCACTTTACAGCTCGGGAGAAACTAGTGAGGGAAGAAAATATATGAGTAGTGACTGCATATAATACCTATTGTATTTGCAGAGTAAATATCCACACAAGCCTTTTGCTCTTTCCACATTAAAGTATAATGAAGACAGGCTTGTCTTGTGCATACATGACATATTAAATTAATATTTTATCCATTTTATACTATTTAAAATTGTTAGAACTCAGAATGAAAAAAGTAGGAGTAAAAATTTTCCCAGGAGAATGGATATCAAACTGCTTACTTCCTCCATAGAAAAAAAGATGTGATGTCTATCTATTTTTGGTAGCATTTCCCCTCAGGAGATCAGAAAAGTCATTACAGGGTTGTAGATGAATTCTTGGTGTTTGACAATAACAATGACTAATGTTTCTATGGATTTAACAGAGCTGGAAAATGTTGTATAGATAAATCATACATTAGGATGTTGGATATTTGTGTTCTAGACAGTTGGACAATAAAATTATAAATTTTTAAAAATGATTTACTTTTGGATATTGAATATGTTTCTCAAAAAAATGTTGACTACCTACTGTGTGTAGAATAGGCAAAATGAAACCAAAAGTGAACACAATAAATGAGTCCCTCAAAGTACTTCTAATCTAGAGAGGAACTGAGAGAGGGAGAGAAAGAAAGAGAGAGATATTAGTTCATCTGCCTCACTGAGGCAGAGTACACACCAATTGCTCCAACCTTAAAACACATGCTGTCTTTTCAATAAGTTGGGCTGGGAATCCTTAAGGTAGGAGACTGATAACACTGCTAACAGTTGAGTAGGCCAATAAAAGTCCAGGTTCTTGTGTATGATGAGGAAAGAATTGCCAAGTATGTACTCAATAGTAAGTAGTTATTGTTACAAAAGGCTCACAAGAAACCACCTGGTCACAGGCTTGTGTCAGTATAAGTCTGATGTATGCCTGGGGTCGCAGAAGGAAACGAGGCACTCAGGGATGAGATCAGCAGGGGGAACAGCCTCAGAGGACTGAACCTCCCCCCTCACCCCCTCCCCCCTGTCTTCCAACAACTCTTTTATTATGGAGCCAACACAAAGTAGCAATGCATAGGGGTAAAAACAGAAGGGGTGGGCTGAAGCATTTCCTGGGACAGGCCTTGCATTTCTCCCTGATTCCTATCCCAGTGTTTGTTTACCAATCTCGTTTGCAAGATTCAGTAATACAAAACTTAACAAGATGCCCAGGAATATCCTGTGAACTGGTGATAAGGAAACTCAGGAGTTCTGCATCAGCCGCTCTGAAGAAGTTCTGCTTAACTGGTAGTCCAAGAAACTGCTAAATGGCTACCTTTCCCCCTACAGCCTTGCTGTGAGCAATAGACCTGATTATCTGCCTGAGTGCAGGCAAGCTGAGATTTGAATGATGTCAGAAGCTGACCAGAGAAGTCATAATTTTTTTTTTTTTTTTTTTGAGATTGAATCTCCCTTTGTAGTTCAGGCTGACCCTGAGCTCAGCCTTGAACTCGCAGCAATCCTCTTGCCTTTGCCTCCCAAACGTTGGGATTACTGGTGTGAGCTACCAGGCCTGGCACTGTGGTTTGTGGTACTGATCACTGGTGGGTGTGAGTCTCCACACCCGGTGTTGTGGTATGTGGTTACCCAGGATTGAACTAGGGCCCTTGGGCTGGCAAGGCAGGAGCCGGAACCACTGAACTAACTCCTTGGCCCAGAAGTTATGATATTTACAGGGTTAGGAAGTGGCTTATAATCCTGAGGAATCTAGAGTGAAATGCTTGAGGTCAAAGTTCTGAGAGTGATGAGTGCGAGTGTGGAGATAATACTGGACTGCTCAGCACTGGGAACATTGTATGTCCTGTCCTAGATTTTCTTTATGGCTATCCATGGAGGGTCTCACTCAGGTCCGACTAACAGTTATGTTTATTGAAAATCGTGAAAGGGTACTCTTGGGGCGTGTCTGTGCTAACAGTGGTATAAAACAGACCAAGGAAAGTGCCAGGCCAATCAAAAAGGACTGCACACTGGTCTGAGGTACCAGCAGCAATAGAAAAAATACAAATAAAAGAAAGCAGGTAACTCAGGCTTTCAGAATTTCAAATGCCTGACAGTTCTGGTTTTAGGTGCCTCCCACTGAATCTCCCTTGGTGACAGTGCTCCTCCGGTGCCTATGTTTTTCCTTTGGGCATGGGTGATCTCCTAGTCTTTTGTTATTTTCTTTTTTATCTCTCTTAGGATAATGGGAGCAGGAATAACTCTAGGGTGCTGTTTAGACTTAAATGGATGGAAGAGAGTGACTCACTCAGCTCTTTTGTTTCTAACTGCATTAATACTGGGCGGAAGACATAATTTTTCTTTTTCTCCTGTATTCAAAAAGCATAACCTGAATTCTCCAGTTTAGAAATGAAGAGAAAACTTTACAATAAGCCCATTTTTCCTCTAAAGGTGTTGAACTGGGAGAAGAAGAAGATATGGTAACATCATGGGGAGGTTATGTACCATGTCTTGCTATGCTACACTATGACATCAGGGTGGACAGCGAGCCACTGCTCTGCTGGAATACGAAGCTCCCAGTGGTCCTAAATCCAGTGTCAGTAAAGAACCAAAGAAGTAATTTAAACTAAAAGAAGATAAGTTATTTGAAGATGGGAAAGGAGGAAAAGAGAGCTGATAGCTACTGGGACTGAGTTGGAAGAATTCTTAAGTGAATTGCTCCTGTATTTCTTGTCTACAGTTCCTTTTATTGAGATCTTGGTTCCACAAAGACTCTTGGAACCTGATTGTCTTCCTGGCTAGTCTCATTTTCACCTTGGATTTCTTCTGGCCATGTGATCCTTCCTTGTCTTTTGGAGGAAAACATGAGTGGAGGCCTTATGGACAGATACCATAGGCTAAGGGATTGAGTGAAGAGGAAGTTTTCTACTCTTATGTTAATCTCACTACCTAGGAACTTCCTGGTCCTGAGTCCTTTGCCCTTGTCCTCCTAATTGCTTGAGTTTGGCTGTCTTTGTCTAACTCCTCAGAATTTAGCAGGTCTTTACTGTTATATAATTGCTGAAGTCTGACTACAGAGTTCAAAACCACCTTATTAATTTTTGATAAAGCTCAATGAAGACTTCTTTTCTCTACCTACAGTGTCCTTTTCCTTACAATATGATAAGGCTGAACTGATAATTGTTCACAAATAACCTTCAAGTCCTGATTTTAGTTATTATAGCTAGTAATTTTAGTAGTGTGTGTGTATTCCTAGCCATTTTCATTCTTTGATATTTTGAGAATCTTACAGTTATTTGAAGGTTGATGGAGGGTTTTAGGTGGAAAGAAGGATTGGAGAATATGGAGAATTAAACTGATTTACATGTGAAAGTAAATAGAGCTATTTCTAGCACAAAAGAATCCAGAAAAGGTAGGGATTTATTGAGAGAGGGATCTGGGAGCTATTTGAGAGAAATTAGAGGAAGCTATCATAAATGAATGGGCACAACAATGCCTGAAGGAGGACTTGAGAGAAGTCTAGCTTCATATTGAGCTACACTTCTTTACAACTTCATGAAGACATTTCAGGAAACAATAACTCTTTTTGATGAATTTACCTTTTCTTTAGTGCATTTTATATGCACATCATGATCACAATTGACAATGAGAATTTGTATCAGTACATGACACAACTTAATTATCATTTTTTCCATTTTCCTGCCCACCCTAAAACCCCCCACCTCTTATATACATAAGCTTTGTTTCCTTTTTTTAACCATCAAATGTTTTCTTTACCTTTCTTACTTACTCCCAACCCCTTTTTCTCTCTGAATATTTTCTATTTCACAATATCTATCCTACATTTTAGAACTCATTTATATTTTCAGTTTCTCATATCAGAGAAAAGATATAGTAAATGTACATCTGTACCTTATTTATTTCACTTATGAATATGTCTTCAAAGTATGTTCATTTGAATATAAATGACTCCAATTTGTCATTCTTTAGGGCTGAATAATATTTCATTTTATTTAAACAGCCACATCTTCTTTATCCAGTCTGCAGTTGATGGGAATTTGCATTGTTTCCAAGATCTAGCTATCATAAACTTAGCTGCTATAAACATGGGTGCACATATGTCCCTGTGATATGAATCATTTAATTCTTTCATGTATATTCCTAGCAAAGGAATAGCAAGGTCAAATGGGACCTGTAATCCTAGTTTTTGAGGAATCTCTCCACTGATATCCAAAGTGGTTGCACCAGTCTTCATTCACACCAACAGTGGAAAAACGTTCCTTTCTCCTTACAGTCCCACCAGCATTTGTTGTTGGTTAATTCTGAGATAGCAGCCATCTCTTTGTGGAATGAGATAGAACCTCATTGTTGTTTTTATCTGTATCTCTTGAATGATCAGTGATACTGAACATTTCTTCATATGTTTCTTAGCTGCTTTTACTTCTTCCTCTGAAAAGTGTCTGTTCATTTCAAATGCCCATTTTTGAATTGGATCTTTAAATTTGGGAGGGTTGATTTTTTTTTAAAGCTCTTTGTATATTCTAGATAGTAGCCCTTTGTTTGAGAAACAGCTGGTAAAGATTTTTTCCCATTTTTTCAGTTGTCTTTTCACCATGCTGGTGATTTCTCCTGCAGTGCAAAAGCTTCTTAGTAAGATGAGATCCCAGTTGTTGGATTCCTTTTGCTAGTTCTCAAGCTGCAGAGGTTTTATTCATAAAGTATTACCCTGTGCCAATGTTTCCAAGAGTTCTACCTAGCCATAGCTTTTGAAGGCTTTTGTAGAGTCAGAGTTGTGATTATGTATATGTGTTTATTACATGTTCATTTTTGATAATACTCAATTGCAGTATGGGCTTTAAGCAAAGGGTAAGAATAGTCATGTTAGCTGAAGATAAATAGGAAAGAATTCTGTCAATTTTCAAACAGAATGAAATCTCATCCTGTGCAAAACAGTAAGTATTTGATGTCCTACCTTCTTTTTCTCTTGTCTTCACCTATTCTTTTACTGTCTTGTTTCCAAGATGGGATAATGAGAGATGACAGAAACCAGAAATCAAGTTGTGAAGACAAGGGCCCTATAGATAAGGAAAGATAGGATAAATCCCTCATTGAATTTTATTATGATCAATAAGGAAATTTGTTGCCTCTATCACTAAGACTTTTTGTCTCTACCACTGAAAGCAGTTTCTGCCATCACAAGTAGACTCTACAGTTAGAGCAATCAAAAAGACAAAGAAGGGAGAGAAAGGCTAGACTTGTATGTTGGGGCTTGTGAGCCAAAGGGAGACTCAGTCAGGCAAAGTTACCCCCAACATAGAACACACATTGGAGCAGACATCACAAGAAAGCAGGAACCAAACTTCAGTTATCATCACAGAACTTATAGTAGCTCTTTATTAGTTTAGCTAAGACACAGTAAGGCAAAACATTTTAGGTGACCTTACATAGCTGTGTGGCTTGTGCATGGTCTTCCACGCTGATTCATTACTATTAAAACAAACTCTTTTGTGCACCTGCACTAAACAATAGAGTTGAATCCTCAGCTACGTTCAAGTTCCCTCAGATGCCTGGTCTTTGACACATCTGACTGGATGTCCTATGGGCACCAGGCAACTCAATTGTCATTAGAGTTTGTCAAAAAGAGTTAACACTAAAGAACCCAGAAGTAAAGGACTAGGAAAGCCAGCTCCCCTTACACACCTGGAGAAAATGCAAGGGAAATAGGCAATAGCCACCTAAGGACTCTTATTTAATATGAAAAACATGTACGCAAACACCCATATACCCACCTATACAGACACACACTCTGGTGAAACACTGTGGCTTAAAGTTACAATATGTTATACTTTGGATCTAAAATGTACACTCAAAAGCTCATGTGAAGGAATTCTGGGCCATTAGAAAGTGATTTCATCTTGAAAACTTTAACTTCCTCTGGACTCAGTTCATGGATGAGATCATAACTTGACGGCATTACTGGGAGATGATGGTATTGTAGACAGCTAAGTTAGTTTAAAATACAATAAGCAGTCATACAGGGCTGGGTCCTCAAAGAGGTCAAGTATAGATGATAACTGTGGCTGGAGATGCTTTCACTGAAGGCCAGGCTTAGAAAATTGACTACATTCTCATACTTCCCCTAAGGATGAACAGCAGTGATTAATTTTCTTTCTTTCTTTGTTTTTTTGATAAGGGAGATGGAACTCAAGACCTTGAACTTGAGAGGCACCATAACCACTGAGCTAAATGCTGGGCGAATGATTGATGTCCTAAATAGCCATCAATCACCTTGGGTGGGGACCAAAACCTCTCTACCCTATTCCTTTCCAGAAAAGTCCTTGTTTGTTCCCTGCACACTTGCTATTTGACTTGCTTTCCCATTTGATCCCCATTTGGTCACTATTACTTAAGCGATTATATTTGTAATCTTATTGGTTGGCCATAGTTTTGTCCTACCTTCTACTTACTTTTTGATTTTTCCCACTGGATCATTATTACCTAAATGACTGTACTTGTAATCTTACTAGTTAAGTATAGTTTTGTCCCAATCTTATACCCAGCTCACCTAGTAATTTTGCTCTATCAAACTCCCTTGAAAAGTGGGATTTGCAGGTAACCCACTTTCCATCTTAGACAGCAGCTATATTTTTCTCAGTAAATTCTTTCTACTCTTAACTTCTGCTGATCCTAAAGTTCATTCTTCAGTTTTAGAGAACTTGAACTCTGTCTATCTGACATCTAGCAGGTTATCTTCATAATATTATTTGAAGGTCCATATGTCATGCATCCATAAGCATATGTGGGGCCTGGTTGAGAGAAGTAGATCTTGGAGCATAACCTTGGGGACTATCTTAGTTACTTTTCTTCTTGCTGAGACAAAATACTCAACACCAAAAATGAAAGAAAGAAAAGGTTATTTAGCTCACAGTGCATAGAAATTTCAGTCCAAGACAGATTTGTAGTGGAAATTATGAGCAAAAAGGAGAGCATAAAGACTTGGAAAATTTGTAGTTTGACTGAAGAATGTGTGGTAGTTGAAGAGATTAGCAAAAAGAAGCTAAGAGCTAAAGATAAAGGTAAGTTCCTAGCATGCTTGAGGTTCTGGATTCAAATCCAATACAGAATGGGAAAATTCAAGTACTTTAAAGGATTAGGATGGTAGGAAAGATGCCTTGAGGTCATCTCAGGAGGTGTCAGATGGAAGGTCCAAGGATATAACCCTGTAAACTCTTTGGAAAGGTTTTGAGAAAAGAGCTCAAAACTTACCTCTTTACTCATTGCCACCTAAGGAAATATTTCACTATGTTCAACCATCTGGGCACTCAGAAGCCACTACAAACCTTGTCTGTGGGTGGTAGCAGGGCTGGTTACTACTTGAGTTAGAAGTACACTTTAGTATTGTCCATGTGATGCTAGTTTTACAGGTATGAAAAGTGTGAGTCATGGGGTCGTGGAAGCTTCAACGCATATTTCAAAGGAACATCTGTGAGGCCAGTTATTATATGACAGGGTCAGAATCCCGGCAGACTTCTTCTGAGAGGGCAATTCATGAAACTGTGAGAGTGAAAATGAAGCTGCAATGGAGACTCAAAGAATTTGGACATACAAGAATGTGGAGTATCTACCAAGTAAAGGTGCAGGCAGTGAATAGAGCCAACTCAAGAGAGAGGCCACATATGGACAAAGCCATCTGAGTGGGGCTGCCTGAGCTTTCTGAATATCAGAGCCTGGTACCATATGCTCCAGATGCTGGACATTGGGCTACAGGATATAATGTTTTCCTCACTGGCTTTCAGATTTGCATTGTTGCAATTCCTTTCATTTCCCCTTTTCTTTGCTTTTGGAATAGGAATGATTATCTAATTGCACTGTGTCATTTGTCACTTGGCAATGTGTCATTTGTTCTTTTTGGATTTTCAGAGGCTTTCAGCTAAAAGTTTACTTTGAGTTTCAGAGAAGACTTAGACATTTGAGCAATGCCAGGACTGTCAAGAATTTGGGGACTTTTAGAATACGCTAAATGAATTTTGCATGAGACAGATGTAAGCTTTTGGGGGAATGGTTGCAGAATGCTATGGTTTATATCTTAAAAGTCCTCTGAAAAGTTCATATGTTAAGAGGATGTGGGCTTTTGGAAGGTGATTGCATCATGTAAGGTCTAACTTCATCAATGGCTTGTACACTAACAACAAAATAATTTGATGGCATTACTTTTTTTTTTTTTTTTTTTTTTTTTTAGGTTTTTGGAGACAGGGTCTCGCTTTGTGGTTCAGGCTGGCCCTGAGCTCAGCCTCCAACTCACATCACAATCCTCCTGCCTCTGCCTCCCGAGTGCTGGGATGACAGGCATGAGCCACCACGCCCGGCACTGTGGTATGTGGTACTGGTTGCTGCTGGGTGTGGATCTCCACACCCAGTATTGTTATGTGGTTACCGGGGAATCGAACCCGGGTCCTTTGCGCTTGCGAGACAGGCGCCGGAACCACTGAGCTAACTCCCCGGCCCCTTGATGGCATTACTTTTATCTGACAGAAATGGGAGGTGAGGATTCGTTGAAAGGAGTAAATCAAGGGGGTGTGATCTTAAAGATTGTATCTGATACTTGGTCTCCTCCTCTCTATCTCTTTCTCTTTACTTCCCTGCTATCATAAGGTGACCCATTTAGCTCTAGCACATGCATTTTTTCATGATAGTTGGCCTCACTTCATGCTCACAGTAGTAGAACCAGCCAATCATGAACTAAATCCTCTGATACTGTGAGCCAAAACTAATCTTTCCTTCTTTGTTTTTCTAGTGTATTTTGACCACAGTAGTGAAAAAGTAACTAAACTAGAGTCTTAGCTTCCACTTGTTAAACCACAGGTCGAGTCATGTGAGCCTGTGTTTCCTCCAAGTAAAATGGACTCTGCTTTTTCACATCACTGTGTGAGTTTAGAGTATGAAATCTCCTGAATGTCGGAAAAACTGACAATTTTGGATAAATGTTGTAACTTTAAATTTTGAGGTCAATGAGAAAAACAGCTCTTTAATGGTATGCAGCCTGGATCCTAATGGACAAAAAAGTTGGGATGAATTCCTCTCTAGGGGATGCCAGGGGAGGGAACAAGCCTTCCTGGCAAATTTTCAGGAGTTCACAAGAACCTACTGAGACAAATCTTGGCTGATTGATAAATTTATTTTTGGATTGCAATTTGAGTAAGTATTTACTGTTTAATTGGTATGTTAAAAAATATTTCTTGTGCACTGGGACAGTTCTTAAACTGCAATTATAGGGTTAACTTGTTCTTCTGCTTCTTTCTGCTCAGTCTAAGAAAGAGCGTATACTGTATCCAAATACCCTGTAAACCTCACCCTGGGGTTAATTCAATTGCTGTTTTTTTTGTTTTCTTTTGTCTTGTTTTTTCCTGATAATGTAACTAGAACCTTAGCCATTTCTAATTGAAATGTAAACATTTATAAAGTCACTTTGAGACCAATGAAGAAAAAATGTACTAGGAATATTTTAAAATTCAAGCTGTATACCTTCAGTATTAAATATGATAATAATGTATATATAAAATTTATCAATACAATCAGTTTTTAAAAATCCAAGTGGCTACTACATTTGTTATAGAAAGAATCCAATAATTAGGATAGAGAAGGAATTATGAAGAAAGCTTTAAGAATGAAGATACATTTTTAGTATAAAAGGATTTTATGTGATAATTGTTTTTTCATACAAGTATTTAAAAAGGTGGGTAAGATAGTGGTAAAACTAGGAAGTCCAAGTAGGGACAAGAAAAAATGAAAATAGAAGAAAAAATGGAAACAAAACTTTTGTATATAGAGAGAATGGATGTTAAGGGTAGAAGATGAATAGGAAAAGAAGAGGTAGGGCATATCAGGTACAGGTGCAAATTCTCTATGATGAGTGTGATTATTTGTATATCGGAAATGTACCAATGAATGTTATGCTTCAAAAACAGGAGAATGTTTTGTAAAAGATGAACTTATGAAAAGAAATACGTACATCAGGTTATTTTTGGTTTTTGCTCTTTCTAGTTTGATTAAGCCAAGGCTCTCCCTTCTAAACCTTCTTGTTGTTCAAAGTTGGATAAAAAGTTACAGAATTGACTCTCAAATCACCAAACAGTCCTCCTAGGTCACAACTCCTCTCTTTAGTCTGACTGTCAGAAATCATTCTTTATTTTCTCTTGTACTAGAATTTTCTATCTTTGTTGATAAAAATAATGAAAAGGAGCACGTGACGGTGAAAGCCTTGTAGACAGATGAACACTTAGGTCTAATTGAGGTCTCTGGTGTGAGTTTAGATTTAATAGTGAATATGACCTTAGAAAAATCCTTGAACTACTTTGCCCAGTTTCATGGCAGCCAGGACCTTGCCTTACTTTAGCCTTGATTGTCCTTTGCTACAAAACAGAGAATCTAACAGTCAAACTTCAATTTCATAAATAGAGGGTATTTCAAGTTCTTTTGGATAAAGGAAGTCCAACTTCTGATCACAACCAGAGCATTTCAGGGTATGCATTATGATAACATTCATAATATATGCCTAAAATGCATCAGTGAATTCAATAAATAAAAACAATTTTTAAAAAAGCATTTCAGGGACACAAGAGAGGGTGAAGAGCATGCTAGTCAGAGCAACTAGTTCAGTAACCTTTCTGCTTCTTGATTTCAGTTTCAGTTTGCTAACAACTAAGACCTTACAGGTGACCAATGGAGTCCTTGGCTGTGGAACACTTCTATAGGAAAAGCAAAGTATATCTTCTCTTTGATGTTTTTCAGAAAAATGGGAAGTTTGATCCCAGCTCCCTTTACCCCTATGGAACATATCCTCAGAAACAGGAACTTCTTTAATTCTTAGACCCATAAAAAATGTCATATGACCTTCTTTTGCACTTGCACCTGCCCCCCCCCAGCTGCATTCTGGGAGATGACATGAGAGAAGAGTGAATTATAACATTATTTTGGTTGTTTCCAAGATTTAGCTTCACAAACTGAGCTACTATAAACATGGGTGCACATATGTTGCTGTGATAAGAATCTTTAATTCTTTTGTGTGTATATCTAGCAGAGCAATGGCTGGGTCAAATGTGTAAATATCATATATTTTATCTGATATGAGAAAATGCAGACATAAATGAGTTCTAGTATATATAGTTGATATTGTGAAATAGAAAATATTTAAAAAGAAAGAGGGTGTAAGGGTAAATAATGAGGGGAAAAAGAATGTGATAATAATTAAAAAAAGGAAACAAAACCTATGTATAGAGGGGGTGGGGGTTGCAGGGTGGGTGGGGGGAGGAGAAAAACGAGAATCAAGTTGTCATATTCTGGTACAAACTCTCAATGTTGAATGCGATGATGATGTGTATTCATAATGTACCAATAAAGACTTGAATAAAAAATTATAGCACTATTGCTTTGTAAGAAAGAAGGACAATTATCAGAAGTTTCTTATGTACAGGCGCTCTTTGCCTTGAGAGATAATCTAAAGTTGTGTAAGAAAGTAAACTAGACCCAGCATTCCTAGTGGTTAACAAGAGTCCAGGAGATAAACTCAACCCCTTGTTCAAACAGATTCCAGCCTTGCTCTCCTATGGTGAACTAAATTGTTGTCAAGATGCTGGTTTACTCTCCTGCAAAGTGGGATCTCCCTCCATGCTTCTTCTACAAGATGTGAGCAGAAGAGAATTTGACACTATAAAAGTTCAAGTACCCTCTTCCTAATAGACCCTAAAAAGATCAAGACTGACTTGGAAGCTTTCACATGACCCATGTAGACACTTCAATATTTTTCTGGGACTCTCAGACTTTTGCCCTGACTTGGTATAAAATAATACTCCTATGAAACGCTGAGTCTCACTGAAAACAGACTGCTTCACAGGCAGATACAGGCTTCAGGGATGAATTATACTTAGTTAACAGACCCTGCAATTTACAGCCTAACTGAGAAGGGAAAGAAGAACGAGAATAAGAGAGATATAGGTTTAAATTCTCAACTGGGAGCTGAGTGGGCCCCGTGGAATACCTTCAAAGGGACCTAGAGTATCCCATGGGTAAATATAATAAAAAAATTTCCAGGCCTGTGTCTTTAAGGGCCTAAAAAATGGTTTCACTACTTTGAACTGTTAACTATCATTCAGGGAGACAAGGAAAATCCTTCCTCTTTCCTAGAGAGACACTAGAGTGCTTGGTTTAATACACCTCTATGTCCTCTGAGACTTTTGAAGGTCAGTGTATACTTAAGTTTACTACCCAGGCAGCTCCAGATGCAGTCAGTATTCACGGGAAGTTGCAGAAGCAGTCAATGGGATCAGATAATACCCTTGAAAACCTTCCCAAAGTGTCCAACAAATTCTTCTATAATATAAAGCAAGAGGAAGCTAAGGAAAGGCATTTAATCCAACAGTTTTCTAGGTCATAAGTGCATACATGATTTGCCAAAAGAATAGCTCTCCCAACAAAAAGACTTCACCCCTGGGAAAATAATGAAGTAGAGCATGTCCAGGAGAAGACTGACAGATTTTATCCCATATGCTTGAGGATAAGAGAATTCAGTATCTCTTAGTATGCGTAGACACTTTCACAATTTCAGAAGAAGCCTTCCTCTGTAAGACAGAGAAGGCTATAGAGGTGATAAAAACTTTAAAATAAGAGAATATTTCCAGGTTTGGTTACCTGAAACCTACAAGGTTATAATAGCCTTTTCTATAAGGCTACAATCATCAAGGAAATATTCCAAACATTACAGATTCTATACATTGTGCCCAGTGGCCACAGTCCTCAGAAAAGATAGAAAAGACAGAAAAGACAAATGACATCTTTAAATTATATCTGAGAAAGCTCACCTAGGAGATTCACCTTTCCTTGCCAATCCTTACTTTAGCTCATATAATACAACTAGACTCAGAGACTTGGGCCCTTAAAAATGTTGTATGGTTCCCCTGGTTTAACCAATGATTTCTTAGTAGGTTAAGAAATTTCAGCTCAGATCAGAGACATAACACCCCTGCCTAACTTTCAACATAGTCTTTAACAACTGTCTGAAGCTTTTCCCAGGGAACCAGGACCTCTGTGTTCCAACCTGGAAATACCTTAATACTAAAGTCTCTCCACGGTTTGTTCCATTCTCTAGAACCAACCTGGTAGGGACCATACAAATGGATCCTATCCTCCCCAATAGCTGTTAAATTGACAGAAATTAAGTCTTGAATACATCATTTTCTCTTTTTTTTATTCAAATCTTTATCACTACATTACATATACACATCATGATTGCACTCCACAATGGGAATTTGTACCACTATAAGACACAACTTAATTCTCATTTTTTTCCCATCGCCCTATCCACCCTACCACCCCACCCATATACATAAAATTTGTTTCCTTTCTTTTTTGTTATAATCTCATTATTTTTCCCCTTCACCCTATTTCACTTTGAGTATTTTCTATTTCACAATACATAACATACAATTGTAGAACTCATTTACATCTTTGTTTTCTCATAACAGAGAAAAGATGCTATATTTACCTATCTGTGACCTATTTATTTCACTTATGAGGATATCCTCCAGGTATGTCCATTTAAGTATAAATGAATCAAACATCATTTTTTTTTTTTTTTTAGGTTTTTTGAGACAGGGTCTCGCTTTGTGGTTCAGGCTGGCCCTCAGCTCAGCCTCAAACTCACATCACAATCCTCCTGCCTCTACCTCCCGAGTGCTGGGATTACAGGCGTGAGCCACCACACCCGGCACTGTGGTATGTGGTACTGGTTGCTGCTGGGCATGAGTCTCCACACCCAGTATTGTTATGTGGTTACCAGGGAATTGAACCCGGGTCCTTGCGCTTGCAAGACAGGCGCCAGAACCACTGAGCTAACTTCCCGGCCCCCAAACATCATTTTTTTATGGTAGAGTAATACTTCATGCTGTAAAAGAACCACAGCTTTTTTTTTTAATTATCTTTATTGGTACATTAAATATACACATCATCCTTGCACTCCATAATGGGGATTTGTACCAGTATAAGACACAACTTAATTCTCATTTTTTCCCATAGCCCCACCCACCCTACCACCCCCCCATATACATAAAATTTGTTTCCTTACTTTTTTGTTACAATATCATCAAATTTCCCCTTTCACCCTATTTTACATTGAGCATTTTCTATTTCACAATATATAACATGCAATGCTAGGACTCATTTACATCTTCATTTTCCCATACCAGAGAAAAGATGCGATATGTATCTATCTGTGACCTATTTATTTCACTTATGAGGATATCCTCAAGGTATGTCCATTTAAGTAGAAATGATTCAAACTTATCATTTTTTATGGCAGAGTAGTACTCCATTCTGTAGAAGAACCACAGCTTTTTTATCCAGT
>PVIR01008349.1:0-49188 GCA_004026965.1 Petromus typicus
AAGGGGTGTATCAGAAGGAACACAACCAAATAAAATCACTATCAAGTACCTGCATACACATAGTATTTTGGAACAGCACTCTCCTATAATGTCAACTGATATATTTTTATCTGTACTAAGCACTGTTGAATGGATGTAAGTCCTTTCATGTACCATTACATTTCAAGCAAAGTAAGGTGAGTGAGTTGAGGCAACTTTGTTGCCCACTACAGCTCTTCCACTTCACCACTAGAAAAACAGTCTGTGCTCAAAAATCCTACAATGGGGGCCGGGGAGTTAGCTCAGTGGTTCTGGCGCCTGTCTTGCAAGCGGAGGGACCCAGGTTCGATCCCCGGTAACCACATACCATACTGGGTGTGGAGACTCACGCCCAGCAGCAACCAGCACCACATACCACAGTGCCGGGTGTGGTGGCTCACGCCTGTCATCCCAGCACTCGGGAGGCAGAGGCAGGAGGATTGCTGTGATGTGAGTTGGAGGCTGAGCTCAGGGCCAGCCTGAACCGCAAAGCGAGACCCTGTCTCAAAAAACCTAAAAAAAAAAAAAAAAAAACCTACAATGGATGCCATCAGCAAACATGAGCATGAGCAGACATATAGTAGTGAACAAGTATATAAATATGATCAGTGTTCTCAAGGATTGACACAGGCTTAGTAAATTTGTGTTAGTGACTCAAGAGACCTCACACCCCCAGGAAAGCCATACCTCAGCCCAAGTAAGAAATAACTAGATGTTTGAGTTGCTACAGAGCAACTCAATGGTGCTGCATCCTCTAGCTGTGTATGCTAGCTATTTAGAGTCAAGCTACAAATAACTCCATTCCTCAGACTTTCCCTGCAACCCCAGAGTCTAATGCAGATTTGCTGCCACTTCAAGGCAAACTTTTTACTCTGAGGTACCATTTAAACTCTAACACAATACAACATACTAAAAAGATTCCACTAAACTAATTACTAAGAGGTATATATTCTACTTCTAGGTCTGCTAATAATTTACTCAGCACCTTTGGAAATAAGTGTTACACTGTTGTGGACTACAATCTTTCAAAAGCAAAATGAAGAGGGGACTAGACAGGTGATCACAAAGATTGTGTGTAATTCCAACTCCTGTGACTCTCTTTTTGGGTCAGTGTCAAGATAAGAGCAAGATAATGTACACTCAAGGAGAAGGAAAATCGCTTTTGTTATTAAACCAGAAATGGACTAAGTTGTTGGAATTATCCATCTTCATTAACATACAATAATCAATTTAACAATAAAATGTACAGAGCTTTGTAAAGTGTCTCAAAATATTTTGAAAAATCACAGTGCCACCTTTAGCCAGTATTTGGTCATTACATCTTCAATGGCCTCACCTGAAGTAGATTCACATACTGCCCAACACTCAGATATGAAAACAATTACTTACTCTAGACAAAAAATTTCCACTAGATTCCTTCAATTTACATTATTTCTTATTATCCAATTATAGTAATTATTTATCACAGTTTAGGGAGTGAATATTTTTAATACTGCATCTCACTCAACTTCAAAAGGCACATTTTACAAGTCCTACACTGATATTTAAAGGCTTATGCAAACAAGTAAGGAAATAATCTGAATAATATAAAGAACACTAAGAAAAGATACTGTACCACTGATCAGGAAGCATCTGACACTGGCATCTCTTACAAAACAGCACTCAATAATCCAGATGGATGTTAGCTTCAGTATTAGTCTTTTGTTGCACTTAAGAAGTTCTTTCTTTCTAAATAAGCCAGCAGCCGTTGCACTGTATCTGTGAAAGTCTGTCCACACTATCACAATGGAGCCAATTATTAAACTTCCCCCTACTAGCCGTTATTGGTTCAAAAGTTAAGTATTTCCTGAGTCTGCAGTCAGGAAATACACAGATTGCCCAGGACTAGAGAACAAGAGCTTTATCTGTCTTTGAAAAGCTACACCCTAACTCTGATGACCACTGCCTTTCTCCTGCTGCTTAAACAATCACAAACAATTACAGAGATAAGAGGTACAGCATGGCGCTTTTTCTCCTCAGAAGATTTTCAGTTCAACTTCAGTAAAATACTTTAAAACTAATACAAATACAAATATGAACATGAAAATAAACTTCCTAAAATATATTTAAACCAAAATATATATATATATATATATATATATATGTATGTATATATATATATATATATATCAATTAGGTCAGTCTGCTACCATTGACGTGAAATTAACTGCTTCCTTACTTATTATTTTATTATGATTATAGAAGGCACAATAAGATGTGCATAACTATAAGAAAACAAAAGTTGAGAGAAAACAAGGAACATTTCAAATAAACTGGAAAAATTGCCTAATATGACTAATAATTCAGCCTTACACAGAGACAGTATGGAAAAGAAATATGTTTGGAAATAAGGCATGCCTTCTTTGTAGTTCTTTGCATAAATGATTAAATTTAATCTATAGACTATGCAGACAACACAGGCCGTTCGTATTAAGGAGACACCAGCACTGCAGGCCTCTTCTCCAGCTTCTGGGCCTGGGACTCATACATGGCTTGCACTGTGCTCTTTGGAGGGGTGCGACTGTCTGACAATCGCACTACAATTTTAACCCTAAAACACTTCTGAGAGTCTGTGTATCGAGTTTTTCTAAAATCTGTAAGTGATCACTTTAAAGCAAATTTTTCAGAGTAAAATGAAGTTTATTTTTGACTGCATCTCGATGCCAAGTAGGAATTTAAATCGCAGAATTTTTCTAAAGGTGCCCTTAAGAAATCACCCCCCATACTCATCTTGTTTTGCACATGTGGAAACAAACTGGCTACATCAAAAGTTAGACCAGGAAGGAAGAAACTAATAAGATTAGAAGAGACTACACTAACGGGAGCCAAAGAAAGCAAAGCACAGTATCTGTGTGAGCGAAACCAGAGTCCATAAGTAGCCGTGTTTTCATCTCTGGGCCGTGGGCCAAGGCAGTTTCCTGTCAGGCCAGGCTTTAGGTCTTGGACATTCTCAGCTCTTCGTTCCACATGCATCTACAGTCCAGCTCTTCTCCCCTGTTTGCTGCCTCCTTCACCCCTCACAGGTACAAAGGCAGAGAGGTATCCATCTTAACTCTTTCTAAATTCTTCCCTCTCGTTCTAACAGCTCAGAACCCTTAATTTCTCCTCTGAAAGACATGACTTGTAGCCTTTTGCCCTATGGCCGTTTTAAGTTCACACATGTTCAGATACAAAATGTACAAAAGTAACTCATAGGGAAAAACCTGAGGAATATTGTGGTCTAAGAATGGAATGAATGTCAGAAGAGCTTGTGTTTAGTATTAGTGAGAAATGATAAATGTCAACAAGACAGAAGTTGGGGTGGATGGTAAGAAGTCACAAGGTGAAGGAACAGGCAGAGATCGTTGTTACTCAAATTCCCTTTCAAAAGCAGAAACGATTATTTTAAAAGGGAAGTGAGCTGGGTATGGTGGCACATGGCTGTTATGCCAGCACGCTGGAAGGCGAAGGCAGGAAGATGGCTAATCTGAGCCTCACTTGGGCAAATTCATGACTTAGCCAGACTCTGTCTCAAAATATGAGCTGGGGATGTAGCTCACACTGAAGGTTCTGGATTCAAGTTCCACTATATCACACACACACACACACACACACACACACACACACACACACACGAAGCAAACAGCCCATCTGAGACACATTAGAAATGTATACAGTATGGAACTTTAAAGCTCCACTCCAATATGTCTAATCATCCACAGAAAATACATTATGTCCGATCAGCCTGAAGTTTTTCATCTGAAAAACGGAAGTCACGATGCTTATTTCAGACCTAAACTGGGAAAATGGAATTAAATGTGCAAATATCCATGACAGTGCTCAAACAGTGAAAGTATTCAATAATTAATGGATATAATTAGTAAGATGTGAAAATGTTTAATAGTAGGGCCGGGGATGTAGCTCAGTGGTTCCGGTGCCTGTCTTGCAAGCACAAGGACCAGGGCTGCATCCCCAGAAACCACATAACAATACTGGGTGTGGAGACTCACACCCAGCAGCAACCAGTACCACATACCACAGTGCTGGGCGTGGTGGCTCACGCCTGTAATCCCAACACTCGGGAGGCAGAGGCGTGAGCCACCATGTCCAGCGTTGTGGTGTGTGTGGTACTGACTGCTGATGAGCGTGAGTCACCACACGTGGTATTATTGCAGGTAGTTACCAGAGATCAAATTAGGGACCTTGCACTTGCAAGGCTGGTGCCAGAACCACTGAGCTAAATCCCTGGCCCTTAAAAGCTTTTGATACATAAAAATCCCTGCCTTCAAGAAGTTTGAATGAGAAGGTGAGAGAGATAAGAAAGAAAAAATAATAAAGTAAGTAAAATATCATGAATATTTCCAATAGGAAAACATAATAAAAGAAAGGGGAAATGGGAAGGATGGAAAATTTGGAGGGAAAGTGTTGCAGTTTTAGAGAAAAAAACTGTAAAATGAACTCTGAGAAAAATCTATCCTCAGCAAAGACACGAGCCCTACAAATATGCTGAGGAGGAACTGAGCCGGCAGAGTCCGAAGGCTCTGGGGCACGAATGTGCCTGGCAGCGTGTCCTGAAGCTTCAGGGAGCCAGTGGGGCAGGATGCCAGTGACTGAGCTGGGGGTGTGGACAGAGCGACTGCCAGGACATGGGAGATCTCCTCATGCAGGGCCTTGAACAGATTTTGGCTTTTTTTCTTATTTGAGCCACTGAGAAGGTGCTGAGTAGAGAAATAACATGATTTTGAGGCCAGCCTGGAAGAAAAAGACAGGGTTTCAGGAAGAAAAAAGTAACTAATATGAGATCCTAGGTGAAAGTGACAGAGTCAATTTTGACTGGGACTGTGAATAAAAACCTCAGGTTTAAAGGAGAATTTTAAGAGTGCAGTCTGAAACAACGGGACAGAACACTTCTAAGGAGCTGGAGAACCACAAGAGTGAAAAGGAGTCCTTAGAGGACAGCTCCCAACGGAAAATATCCACCAGCGACGGGAAGATTAATGACCTAGAGAAAGATGATCTTAAAAATGGCCTGGTGGTAGGAAGGAAAACAGCAAAGTGATCCGAGATAGAGACCATCCTTTTGAAAAGTGAAGGCAGGAGAACTGGCAGACTCGGTGGGGAGTTAGTGGTCTTTCTCCTCCGACTGTTTTGATTTCTTCTGGAAAACAGAAAGCATGCTCACGAGCCGAGAGGGAGATGGAGAGGAAGATCCAACAGGACACTGAACTTGAGACAGTAGACTGACCCAGGCTGATTGTAGGCCAACCTGCCAAGTTTCCTTGAGAATCCTCAGGCTACCGACAGTTGCCTTTTGCTATAAGCTTTAACTAAATTCTTCAAGGATGTTAGACAAAATTCAGAAATTAGTGATCAACATATGTATAAATAAGATGTTTTACAACCACAAATCAAACTATGTAAGCAAACTGCTTTCTCTGCCTAGGATGACATTGGCAGCTATCATATATAAATATTTAATATAAAAAATAAATTTTGGAAAAAGTTTGTGAGTACTTAGGCAAAAAAGAAACTATTATGTACCATACCAAAATAAAAATAGCATAGTTTGATTATAAAATATTTGTGTCACTAATGAAAAATAATTCTTTATTTCTTTTGGATATGGATTATCTGTCCATGATTTTTACAAAGCAAAACAAAGACACAAAGTCATCAGAGCAAGAAAGTAAAATTTCTTGTCAACATACAAACAAGAATAATATTTTTCAATTTTCTAATTGTAAGAAAACCCTAAGAAACACTGCTGAAATGCTATTGTCTACATAAGCTGCCTCTATGAGACCCCTGGCTTTGAATGCAGCATATTCCTCTACCCAATCACAAAGCACATAAATTGTGACATCAGCTTACTACTCACTTGCTCAATGGGGTGACTCATCAAATTTGTTAACAGTCAGGTGTGGTGGGACATGCCTGTAATTCCAGCAGAACTGGAAGATTTAGGCAGAACTGCAAGTTCAAGACCGACCTAAGCATCTTAGTAACTTAGTGAAAGTGAGACCCTGTCCCAAAATTTAAACATTTTTTTAAGTGGGTTCAATCTTTAGTACCACTCCCCCATCCAAAGGAAACACTGGATTATGAGTTTAATGCTCCAAATTATTCTTTTTCTTATGCTTTGCTTTTATTTATATATATATATATTTTTTTAAATCGAAATCTTTATTGGTATATTACATATACGCATCATGATTGCACTCCATAATGGGGATTTGTACCAGTATAAGACACAACTTAATTCTCATTTTTTCCCATAGCCCTACCCACCCTACCACAAAATTTGTTTCCTTTCTTTTTTGCTATAATCTCATTATCTTTTTAATGACACAGATAAATGACATTTGCAATTTCTCCAGCAAACACTAGAGGGAGTTTCCCCACATATCCTAGTTTAAGTAAAATTTTAAAAATACAAAAAAAAGTATCATATAATACTGAAAAGAACGCCATGATCTATAAAATATTATTACTCCTTCTCTTGTTTTAGGTTCATAAAATTGACCACAGGAATGTAAGCTGGAACTTTGACTGGACAAGTTTGGCAAAATTAATAGCCTAATAAAGTTAAGCTAAAAAATTACAGTATTATAGGACCTGATGACATTTACCCTGTTAGCTATTTTCTAATAGGACATAATAAACCTAATAAGAAAAATATGTCCTGGTCTTTTATTGGGATACACATAAAAGTAATGGAAAAATACAGTGAATGTTTAATTTTTTTATTACAGTAAAAGACACATTGAAGTGCCCCCTGAAAATACTCCCTCTTCAAAAACACTCATCTCATCATTCTTGTCACTTTCTCAAGCAGTTCTCGAAGGCCTCTTTCGAGTCTTTACTTGTGCTGTTGTGGCTGATTTAGTGTTCTGAATTGCTTCAAAACATTCACAGTTCACGTTGTTTTGACACTGGACAAGAGCCAGAAGTTACATCCAACCACATCTAATGGAGAAGGCGGATGAAGACGCACTGTGGTGTTCTGACGATCCTATCTTTCCATTAGATGATACTCAGCAAATGAATCCTGTCATTTTTTATCATACCTTCTGAAGATACTCACGAAAGAGGACTTCCAGAATTGCCGCAGAAGTGACAAGAACCACAGGATGCGTGTGTGTGAAAAACAAGGGAAGTATTTTGAGGGGATTAATGGCAGCGTGTCTTTTGCTATCATCAATTTTATTTAAAGATGTACTGTTTTTTACCATCTGTTTATGAAAATATTGAGTAGCTAAAAAAAATGTAAAAACAGGGCAGTTAATTAGTAGTTTCAACTCTTAAAAGACCTGAATTCATGGGGAAAAGCTCGCTTGTGCAATGGATTGGGCCTTGGGAAAGAAACTGGGAGTGAAGGCTAAGCCCAGAGGAATCTGGATGTCACAGGCTGTCCCTGAGATCAGTAGACAAAGCTGTAATATTATCAGGAAATACACGTGTCTCACATTTCTCAGAAACCTATTTTTGTCCTGGCTTTCCGTATTACTTCAGATATTTATACCACAACAGATTTTCCACATTGCAAATGAAAGTAATGCAACGTCCAACTTCTATCCAGATACTTCAATTTCTTGTAGACTAAAAGACAAAAAGTGTACATGCCTCCCTTCTCACAGAAGACCCCCAAGTGCATGCCGCCCATGGAAAAAGAAACACTTGGTTACCTCTCTCCAAAACTAGGCTTCAAGAAAAGACAAGCACGTGCCTCATCTCTGACCCGAATGAGCCTTTGCATGAGTAAAGCAAAAGCTCTCATGGGTTGTGCTAACTATGCATGTTAGAGCTCCATATGGCCCTGTCTCCAACACTCACAACAGAATTAAATTCCTGGAAACAGCATGAGTCATATCAGACAGAGTGCACCTGATGTTACTCTCCGTGAATGAAAAATTAACACTACAGCATTTTGCAGCAAGATCGCCTTGCTGGCTCTCACTGCTTCTTCCTGTTCGGGAACCTAAAAGGAACAACATGTTGGAAAGGTTCTCATCAAAAAAGACACATCAGGACTGATATCATCTGTTAAAAGGACTCTTTTCTGTTCACTAACTATCAAAGTCCTTTCCCCTCCCTTTCTCTAGGATGTTCTGGCAAAAGGACACCAAGAAAAATGGGGTTGCACTTTAGGTGCATAAGTGATATGATTTTCCTGTCACTTTTGAGAACAGAAAACAGTGAAAGGCCTGAGACTTTTAGGGTCTTGGAGAAAGACCATATTTCTATGCGCCTCACCGATATTTGGCTTCAAGCCTTGATTAATAAGTAAAACAAGCATAGCCACAAACAATAAAGCTTTCTCTGTGAAGTCTCTGAAATGTCATCATGTTGCCCGAAAGCCACCTGAAAGGGTAGCTGTGTCAGGAACAGCTCTTGTCTGCTCTGCACCTACCTCTACTTCTGCTTTGCAGACATGCCCTCTGAACGGATCGCCTCTCTCCTGCCACAAAACTCAATGCGCATGATACCACTTTCTTTCAATAATTGCTTTTACTAATTTTAAGATTTAAAGTAGACTGTACCAAAGCCTTTCTGAAAATATGTTACTTGTCAAATTTTACATATAGCAAACATACAACTATCAAATTTTAATTACCTAAAACAGCTCTTTGGCTTTAGAATTTCTAAGTTATATATGTGATTCTAACATACTTTTTCAGAATATAACAGCTTTCATCCTTGGAGCCAAAATACTTCCTAATATCTACATTAAAAGGATTTAAGAGTATAGTGATGCTTTGGTGTGAGCGTTATAATGAACGTGAATGAAAATAAACTAGGGCAATCTGTATACGGTGATAATATCACCACAACATTCCTAATTCACCAACATTCCTAAACAAGGAGTCTAAGCTACAATTCTGCCAAACTTCACAACTTCAAAGTCAAAAAACAAATTCTAAGCAAGCTAGCTGCCTTGGCTTTTTAAATACATGAACTGCTTTCAATAAGGAGTGATTCTGATTATAAATCATTTATGCATGAATTAGCAGTGATAAACACTGTTTTGACTCAGCAGCATCCAGTGTAATTTAGAACAAAGAAGAGTTTCAGTGGCTACTGCCAATCCTTGTGTGCTTCCCCTGGTGCCACCTCTCTACTCCATACACAAAGCAGTTGCAGTAAGGAAATGCAATCTGAGGTGCTTGGATGACAAGTACAGCAGTGGCCATGCCACCCAAGCCAAGTCAAGCTGAGTTGTAACCAAATAATTTTCCAGCAGAAGGTGAGACACGCCTGTTTTCTATCTTGGGTCTTTGTCTGCTAAGGCCAGCCTGGTACCAAAGGTATCCATGTTCCTTTCCTAGAAGAAGCCAGTCTGGGCTGAGGAGTTAGCTCGGTGGTTCTTGTGTCTACCTTGCAAGCAAAAGGATCTGGGTTCAATTCCGAGGAACTACATACAATAATGCTGGGCATTGTGTTTCATGCCCACCAGCAACAAGTATCACATGCCACAGTGCCAGGCATGGTGGCTCACACCTGTAATCCCAGCACTCAGGGGACAGAGGCAGGAGGATTCCTTAGTTCAAGATTTGCCTGGGCTACTTAGTGAGTTCGGGGCCAGCCTGAACTACAAAGCGAGACTCTCTCTCTCAAAAAAAAAAAAAAAAAAAAAAGTAGTTAAAGAATCAGTTAATGTGACAGATTAACAGTGGAATCTAATCCCTGGGACTGATTTCATCACCTTTGACTAAAGCCCACAAAACAGTTCATTTCCTTCTCACACAGAAGTTCAGTTATGGCTCAGGGCTGCTTTGGCACCCACTACCCTTAAGCACCCAAGACTCGGCTTTGCCTTCTGTCCCTCTTGCTCAACCTTCAGGTCTTTGACCCTATGGTTCAAATTAATGGAAACAACATTCCAAGAAGCAGAATATGAAGAAAGAATAAAGTAAAAGCAAGAACAAGAATAGGGAAAATAACGAGTATCATCCCCTTTGCACACAGGCATACAAATTGCACACACACATACACTCAAACACACGAGTGCTGTACACCCTCTTGAGGAAGATGTATTAAAGAAACTTTGGCACAGTACATATTCTTACATGCCACTGACCAGAGCTAAAAGGACTTCTACCAATACAAGTAACCAAAATGTCGACCTAGATCCACATGGCTATATACCTAGAATTCTATTTCTAATGGAGAAAGGAAAGCAGACATCAGGAAAGGGAACAATTGATACTCTTCATAATTATCAGCAGTGGACTAAGGCACCAATCAGAGCTCTTCAACAAATAAAAGCCAGCACAGATGCACACAAAAGGGGCCCAGCTTTATAGTGCACACCTGAACCTCAGCACTGGGGAGACAGAGCAAGATCGCTGTGAGTTCAAGACCAACCTGCTGATTACCTAGTGAGAACTCTGTCTTAAAGCAACATACCAAAGATAGCCACAAAAGCATTTAAATCACATAACAGTTCTAAAAAGAAAGGACTCAAACCAAACCTGTAGAAATGTATACTCAATAATTTTAGAGGGAGACTTAGCATGGTAATTCTGCACCTGCCTTATAAACACAAGGTCTTTCATTCAATTCCTGATACAAAAAAAAAACCTTTCAAAAAATAATAATTTTTTTAAAAGGCTGGACTGAATGTTTCGAAATGTGCTCAAATTAAAGAAGCAGAAACATTATAACCAACCCTTACAGGAAGCTAAGTGACTATTACCACTGGAAGATAGCAAAGTATCTCTGATGGTAATATTAATAAGCTACATCTACTTAAATTTAAACTTTCCTTTCCACACAGAACTATGTTTGTCTTGTGATCTTTAAGTAAACTTTGACATTTCTACAGTCACAGCCAGAGGGCAAATACTCACAAATAACCATTTCAAATTTACTTCAACCTATAATTTGGTTTTACATCATTATTCTCAAGCAGTTACAAAGAAATGTGATTAGTTAAGAAATACAATTACTAAAAATTAAATTCCTGAGTGACATTTCAGCTTGTAAAATACAGATTCAATTCGGTCCAAATGCTGTTTTTAATCAGCATTTATCTTGTCACAAGAATTTATTGAGCAGCTGAGGGTTAACTGTTCTCGCCTAGAGCTTTTCATTTTACTCATGAGTTACGAATTATAAATATATCTGTCTTCATAAACATTAAATAGTATGTAGAACATAAATTTCTTCTGCCTAATTCACAGCGTGAACATCCTGCCTTCAGTGTCACACAGTAGGGGTTCCCCAGTTCATATCAGGTGCTAAATAAATCGCAAAATCTGTACAGTAGAAACCTTAAACTTCAGAGTGAGGCGGGTGAATGTCAAACATTCCACCTATTGTCTCCAAGAGGCGTTCCTCTTGTGAGAGCTGGAACCCTGAAAGAAAATGTCTACTTTTGTACCCTTTGTTCTCCCAAACTATTAAAGTCTGACACACAAATTATTTCTAACTTCTCTGCTAACACCATGTTTGTTTCTAGAAGAAAACATCTCAGCAATTCTCTTTAATGCAAGTTTCAAAATGGTTCTGAAAGTCAATGGAACAAAAAGATCCAATGAGAACAACAACAACAAAAAAATCATCTGCAACAATTATGTAATACAAGTCACACTGTACTATTCCATGGCACAATGGTAGGTTCAAAATCAGAGTAACAAAAGAGAAACTCACTTACTACTACTTAGATAAGATTTTACTAATAAATCAGGACCAGGAGGAACTTGCAAAACTTTGCACTACAAAACATCTTAATGATATTCTATTGATATCCATTGACATTATATACACATATATCTCAATTAAACCAGACCAAATTAAGAGTTCACTGGGGAACTCTAGTGGTAAAAGAAATACAAAAAAGTCATATATATGAGTACATTAATGGCATGCAAAATATCCCTCTAATTGTTAGAATCCATTTATTACACTTAGTTTCTTTTGGAAATATAAAAACTAATAAACTGGGATTTTTCAGTTTCAAAATTATGTATTCTTTAATACGATGCAGAGTATTAGTATAGGTAGGGTACCACATTGTAATAATCAGCACGATTTTACTCTTTATTCTTTGACCTTACCTTGCCTTCCACTGGTACCAGTTTGTATAATGAACAATCACTAGTACATTTCTAAATTTTATTTTACTAGAAGCTGAATTCTTCAAATGTGTATTAAATTTGTATGAATGATTAGGTTAGAATCTACTTTCAACAGTTTAGTTTTCAAGTGAACAACATTTTTTTTTAATTACAACATCACCTACTCATTCTTATGTTGGACCCTCAATTTTCATACAATCCTGTAACTACAAAAAGAAAAGATAAAAATCATTGAACTAATAACTTATACAGTGATTTCTACAAAACACCTAAATGGTGGAGCCAACTCATGGTGATCAGTGAGACAACCAGAAACATGAAGTTGACAATGACATTTTCACCACCTCTCTTCAGTACAGGAGATGATACGACGAAGGGGAAGAGTTGATCCAAGTAATCACAACTGCTTGAGAAGAAAGACCTGTGCTAAGATGTTCACATTTGTTAACTCTAATCCTCACAACTCTAAGATAGGCCCTGTTCATCCCACCTCCAAAAATAAACTGGTTGCTCCTCAATTTTGCTGAAAACCCAAACCTGATCTAAGAATAAGTACATAATTAAAGTCTGCTCGAGAACAATACATTGGAAAAACTGATCATCAAAGAGCCTATAAGTCTTTGTTTCATTTATGGAAGATTTAGATCAAATGAATATTCTATTTAAGAGAACTGCAGGACGTCAACTAGGCTAGAGTTTCTACACTAATTCAAAGCTTCACTCTAAGCTTCGGTAAAATATACTAAATTTCCACATATGATAGTTACTTAATTATTGATGGCAAGTGGCTAAATTGATTACTTAGCAAGTCCTAAATTTTACCTTCAGAAACAAAAAGAACTAATTTTGTTTACGAGCACAATTTAAGGACAGTATGTGAACATCTTTAATATATATATCATGACTGAACTTAACATCAAAACTTGAAATATCCTCTGTAAGTTACTGTAATAAACACGGAAGGAAAGATTTGAAGAAGTTAAATGACTAGATCAAAATCACAAACCTAAATTATTACTTGATTTACACAACTCTGAACTTGCACGTACACATGTAGCTTTCTGGATATATCTAAGGAGGCAAATCTCCAGTGTTAAATGAATTCAACACCTTCAGCACCAAACAGTGTCAGAATATGTGAGCATGTTTATTATTTCTATCTGTTTAAAGTTTGCCAATTTCACTAAATCTTAATTGACAGGAAGATGTCTATTTTATTCACATTTATCCCTCACATCTGCTGCAATGCTTATCATGAATTCAGGGCTCAGTAAATATCTGATGACTGAACTGAATGCATTAGAGACTCAAAAATCTCTTAAATGTTATCCCTATATACATAAGCTTTGTTACCTTTTTTATCGTCAAATTTTTTCTTTCCCTTCTTTACTTACCCCTTTCTCCCTTTTTCCATTTGAATATTTTCTTACTATTTCACAATACCTATCATACATTTAGAATTCATTTACACATTCAGTTTCTCATGCCAGAGAAAATATATGGTATTTACAAATCTGTGTCCTATTTATTTCACTTATGAGTATGTCCTCAGGGTACATCCACTTGAGACTCACACCCACCAGCAATCAGTACCACATACCACAGTGCTGAGAGTGGTAGCTCATGCCATTTATACTTGCGTATAAATGAGTCAAATTTATCATTCTTTATGGCAGAGTAATATTACATATTATTTTTTAAAAAATCTTCTTTATCCCAGTCACCTGTTGATGGGCGGTTTTTGCACTGTTTCCAAGATTTAGTTATTACAAACTAAGCTGCTATAAACATTGGTACATATGTCACCGTGATACGATACTTTTAATTCTTTCATATATATACCTAGCAGGGGAATAACAGGGTCAAATGGGACCTCATGTCCTACCTTCTTCCTTGTTGGTAGGTTTTTAATTACATATTCATTTTCATTCATATCAGGGTGTTTAGCATTTTTATGTATTCTTCATCCAACTTTGGAAGTTCATATGTGTCAAGGAATCTAACCATTTTTTTCTGTGCTTTCCATCTCATTGGAGCACATGTTCTCAAAGTAGGTGTGTACTGGGCTGAGGATTAGCTCAGTGGTTCTAGCACCTGCCTTGCTAGCACAAAAACCCGGTTTCCATCTCCAGTTAACCACATACAATGCCAGGTGTGGAGACTCACACCCACCAGCATTTAGTACCACATACCACAGTGCTGAGAGTGGTAGCTCATACCTATAATCCCAGCACTTGGAAGGCAGAGGCAGGAGGATTGCTGTGAGTTGGAGGCTGACCTCAGAACCAGCCTGAAGTACAAAGTGAGACCCTGTCTCAAAAAAAAAAAAAAAAAAATTAAAAAATTAAAATAATAAAATTAAAGTTGGTATTTACTATCCTCTAAATTTCTGCTAGCTCAGTGGTAATTTCCCCCTTTTCATTCCTGATTACATGAATTTGAGCCTTTTCCTTCCTTTGTTGGATAAGATTAGCTAAGGGTTTGTCAATTTTATTTTTTCAAAAAAACAATTTTTCGATTTATTGATTTTTTTTGGCATTATTTCTTAGTCTGCATTACATTAATCCCTGCTCTAATCTTTTTCATGTTCTCCCTTGTACAAACTTTGAATTTATCTTGCTCCTCTTTTTCTAGTAGTTTGAGATTCACCATTAGGTTGTTTATTTGAGCTCATTCTTTTGCTAGCATGCATTCACTGCTATGAATTTCCCTCATAGCATTCATTTCATTGTTTTCATAAATTTCTGTTTGTTGTACTGGGGTTATCATTTAATTATAGAAACTGCTTCATTTCTTCTATAACTCAGATCTGGTTTGTCAGGAGAGTGCTGTTCAACTTCCATGTGTTTGTGAAGTTCTTGAAATTTTTTTGCTATTGATCTCCAATTTTAAGGCACTGTGCTCTGACAATATACAGGGGATAGATAACTTCAATTCCTTTGCATTTACTTAAGAGCATGCTCTATGAGCTAGCACAAGGTCTACTTTGGAGAATAATCCATAACTAGCTAAGAATGTATATTCTGACTTTGTGGGGTGAAATATTCTGTGGACATCTAAAAAGTTCAGTTATTCAAAAGTTTGGTTCAGTTCAAATATTACATTATTGATTTTTTTGTCCATTAATTTAGTTGTGACAATGGGATATTGAGGTCCCCCACTATGATGGCATTAGTGCTTATCTGGCTTTTCATATGTCATGATGTTTTCCTATTTTGGGCTCTCTTCGGATTATGACACTCATTGTTTTTGTTTTTGTTTTTGTTTTTTTTTAGGATATTGTTTAGAATTTTTTCGAGTACAGATTTTATATTTGTAAAATTTCTCATGTGTTCTTTGTCATGGAAGTATCTTATTTCTCCTTCAATAATGAAAGATAGTTTTGCAGGATATATCAATCTAGGTTGGAGTTGTTTTATTTTAGGGTTTGAAATACTTCACCCTAGGCTCTGCTTGACTTGGGTGTTTGAGTTGAGAAGTCTGCTGTGAATCTGTTAGGCTTTCCTTTGTGTGTAATTTGTTTCTTTTGACTGTTTTAAACATTTGGTTCTTCTGCTGGGTTTCCGGAATCTTGAGGTATAGAATTTTTTATATCAAGGCCACCTGGAGTCCTATATTCCTCATTCATCTGTATGTCAGATTCTTTTCTTTTATCTATGAAGCTTCCTGCCAATACATCTGTGAGCAGTTTTTTCTGTCTTTGCACTGTCTCCTGTTTCTTCACTGACTCCAATCAATCTTATGTCATTCTTTTTATCATTTAACCGCTGCTGAATTCGTTTTCATGGTCCCTTACTATTATACATAAATTATTCCTTTCCTGTTCACCAGCTGCAATCCTATCTTCCATGTCTGATAGTCTGACTTCATATCTATTCATCCCATTTTCAAACTTTCACTGGAGTTTTTCATCTCCTGGAAATCTGTTTGAAGCTGTTTAACAGATTCCATTACTCTCATAATCTGAGATTCTATCAGTTCCTGATCTTTAATGTTACTAATCATTTCTTCCACTTTGGACATCATCTCAGTTTTCATCTGAGAAATTATTTCTGACTTCCATTTTACTAGATCTTCTTTGATACTGGCATAGAGAGTCCTGGTGCTTACACTTGTTTGCTCTATTCCCATTTTCCCAGATTTCCATTGTGGGGATGATTTTTTAAATTTTTTTTCTCATTTCTATTTTTTTGTTGTTGTTGCTGATGTTTTTGGTTTAATTCCCAGCTGCTGTCTGGGCAATGCTTAATGCAAGTCACTTTCTTCCTAATATTTGGGACCCTTAGGAGATGACTACTTCCTAGGTTGTCCTCCTTAGGTCTGTAATAGCCCTTAAGTGATCTCAGTTCTGGCACACCATGGAAGGTACTTAAAAAGAACAATCACATCACATCATTTCATATAATACAATCAGTATCATCAACAGTACCAAACACAACACAAGAAATGACAATCTTTGGCTATTAGTATTCTGATACCTTTAACCTTGTGAGTTAAATCTGTGACCATATGCCAAAATTTAAAATTAACCAGAAATATGTCTACAACATATAGTTCCTTCAATACAGCAGCATCAACCTTTGGAATAAAAGGTCACCAGAGAGTTGGGGGGAAGTAGAAAGATAGAAGGAGAGGGAGAGATTAGAAATAGGGTTAGAGGATATATAAAGATCACACAAATTCCAGGAAACTGAAAGAGGCTACAGAACAAGAGTCAGAAGGGATAAATACAAAAGAAAGCAGACTAACAGCAGCAGGACCACTAGAAACTGTATTCACCATCCTATAATAGTACAGAAGAGACAGTAGGAAAGACTGAAATGCATTAACTTCTGGGAGCTGATACTGACCAGAGGACAAGAGAGGATAAAGGAAGAAAAGAAAAATAGGGTTACCCAGCAGCAACAGGCTAACAGGAGACTATCTTCCCTCTCCTGCAAAAATAAGAGCAGTGAAGAGAAGAAAAAACTCAAAATTGGACAGACTCAGTAACAAGAGAGTAGAAAAATGAAGAATGAAATAGAGATCAGAAAAAAGAAAGAAAAAGAGCAACAGTGGCAGAAAACAAACAAACAAACTCAAAGCCAAAAACACTGCCGAAATGGGCCTTACAGAGTGGATCTGCTGTCTCTTTTTTTTTTTTTTTTTTTTTTTTTTGATACAGAGTCTCGCTTTGTAATTCAGGGTAGCCCTGAGCTCAGCCTCAAACTCACATCACAGCAATCTTCCTGCCTCTGCCTCCCAAGTGCTGGGATTACAGGCGTGAGCCACCATACCTGGCACTTTGGTGTGTAGTACTGATTGCTGCTGGGCGTGAGTCTCCACGCCCACCATTGTATGTGGTTACCAGGGATCGAACCCGGGTCCTTGTGCTTGCAAGACAGGCGCCGGAACCACCGAGCTAAATCCCCAGCCCGATCTGCTGTCTCTTGTAGATGGTATGGACAGTAGCCCACAGATTAGAGTTGACTAGTCACAGGGAGACAGCTGTCATCCCTTGACTAGGTTTTGGCTATAAGGCCTATTTGGGCTCAATGAACTCCTGCAGGCTTGAACTTTGCAACAGTACCGGTCCTGTAGGTGAGACTGACTCCATAAACTCACCAACAGAATTTCTTCACTCTTCCAGTGAACAGTTTTCTTGTTGTCACAGACAAGGCAATTGAGCACTGAAGGCCTCTGCCAAAGTCCCAACACTGCCACCTTACTTATTCTGTGTGCTCAGACAAGTAAATAGAGTCTCTGCGGGCTCCTCCTCCCACGCTAATCATGCAAGAGTTGAGGGCCCAAGTACTTTGGGGAAGGTGGGACGGTTCCACCAGAGAAGCCTGCCCACGCATGAGCAGCACTTAGTCAGCGTGGGCAGAGAAGTAGATGAAGTTTCTGCTAGAAATTTTTAAAGCACAACTGGAACAAACTGTATATATGACTCGTCTCTTTCAACTGTTAACCACTGTGAACTCTGCATATCATTTTCATTTTCATCTTCAATGAAAACTCATTTCTGAATACAATGTATTAAACATGGAAATATATATAGCAGATTTCAAGAGCTAGTACAGAAATAGGTATAAAATGTCAGTAATGTTTAAAACTGATGACATGCTGATATTATAATATTCTAGACAAGTGGGTTAAAAAATATACTTTTAAAATTAATTTTCTTGTTTCTTTTTACTTCTACTAATAAGATTACCATGGAGTTTTTATACATGGAGTTTATACATGTACTTCACATTATATCAAAGTTGGATAAGCCTGCATTAGAATTCTACTTCCAAGCTAGGCCTAGTTGTCTATACTTGTCGTCCCAGGAATATGAGGCAAGAGGATCACCATGAGTTCAAGGCCAGCCCGAATTATAAAGTGACATTCTGACTCAACTCCCCACCTCCAGAAAAAAGAATTATATTTCTATATATGCTTCAAAATCAAGTGATGTCATAAACTCCTTTTAATGCCTATCCAGAATTATTTAACTGGAGGCAAACTCACCTATCCATTTCCAATCTTGGCATGTGATATGCACTCAATTTTGTGTTAATCCTATATGATCCTGTATGAAGGGTACGTCACTCTTTTAAACTTACATATAATTTGTCTTCTTGCCTTGTGTTTCCTACAAGATTCTAGATTGTTAGCTTAGTACCTTCTTAACTTTTGACTTCATTTACCTGAAATTCCTACCACTAGAAATTTTCTGGATTTTAAGGGTTTTTTTTTTTTTTCAGATTTGAAAATATTTACATGCATCTATGAGATACTTGGGGAGGGGACCCAAAATATGAAATTTATTTCCATTTCATGGGTACCTCATAAACACAGCTTAAAAATAATATTACACAGTATTTTTAGCACATGTATGTTTCGACTCTGACCTGTCTCTGCAGGCAGGTACAGACTTTTCCACTTGTGCCAACCATGTGTCACTCAAAAAGTTTACAGTCTTGGAGCATTTAAGATTTCAGATTTCCGGGGCCGGGGAGTTAGCTCGGTGGTTCCGGCGCCTGTCTTGCAAGCGCAAGGGCCCGGGTTCGATTCCCTGGTAACCACATAACAATACTGGGTGTGGAGACCCACACCCAGCAGCAACCAGTACCACATATCACAGTGACGGGTGTGGTGGCTCACGTCTGTAATCCCAGCACTCGGGAGGCAGAGGCAGGAGGATTGTGATGTGAGTTTGAGGCTGAGTTCAGGGCCAGCCTGAACCACAAAAGTGAGACCCTGTCTCAAAAAACCTAAAAAAAAAAAAAAAAAAAAGATTTCAGATTTCCAGATTAGAGATGCACAATCTGTAGCTATTTCCTGGGCACACAGACCATCAGTTTCCATGCATTGTTCTTCCTCCACGCTGCTCTAGCTCCTAAACCATTTCTAATTTTACATCTAGTGTGTTAGACTCCTTTCTGGATAGCCCTGGTTGTTACCATATCACGTGATCTGACACAAACTCTCCAGCTTCTCAAGCTTTGTACATTAATTTAGCAATATAAAACAATGAAGAGGAAAAAAAGCCAAAAAGAAGATCCAAACATGGTGGGATATGTGCATGTGTGCAGACACTCATGTGCGCACACGCACACACACACACATGCACACACATACAGGAAGACAGGGCCAAGAGGGGTATAAAATGGAGCCCAGTTTTAGAAACTACCTTAAAGACTTAGTGAGACCAAGTTTCAATTTTTTTTTTTTTTTTTTTTTTGAGATAGGGTCTTGCTTTGTAGTTCAGGCTGGCCCTGAGCTCAGCATTGAACTCACAGCAATCCTCCTGCCTCTGCCTCCCAAGTGCTGGGATTACCAGCGTGAGCCACCATGCCTAGCACTGTGGTATGTGGTACTGATTACTGCTGGGCGTGAGTCTCCACACCCAGTATTGTATGTGGTTACCTGGCATCAAACTGGTCCTTTGTGCTTGTAAGACAGGTGCTGGAATCACCGGTCTAAATCCCCAGTCCTCAAATTAAAAAAAAAAAAAAAAAAATTGTAAAGGGTAGACAGGTAGCCCATTGCAAAGGCCTTGGATTCAATTCCTAGTAGTAGAGGGGAAAAAAACTGCTACAGACCAATTAGTCCAAAGACTTTTAAATTCAGTATCAAAAGTTTATACAGATACCAGTTAATTTTTTGTATGATTAATCTACAAATTTAGAAGCTGATTAGTAAAAAAAAAAAAAAAAAAAAAACTTGAAAAAGATTATTCTTACAATGTCTCTGAAAAAGAATTTTTTAAAAAGCTATCTTTATATTTTTAAAGATTCTAGTTATGGTTAAAATAACCTGAGGACAAATCTTCCAATAACTTCCTTGTCTTTATTAAATATTCCCAAAATATTTTATGACTTCTAAATGTTCAATAAACACATATTTTGATTTTTAACCTAGTGAAGATAATGTGAAGACCATAAAAACATAACTCCTCCATGCAAACTACCTCTCAGGCATGTCACCAGATGATAAGAAGTCCTCAGGGAAATGGAAGCAACCAAGCTGAGAAGCACAAACTGTTCCCTGCCTTCAGCGTGGGAGGCCCTCTTGCCCACGTTTGTCTCAGGGAAACTTCCCTCCATGGTCATTTCCAACCGGTGCCTGATACCACACCCACACAGCAGCAACAGACTCCTCCAATGTTCCCTCTTCACTATCAGAGCACTTATATGTCGTGACCCACAGGCAACTGTGTCTCCTGCAGACTATATGCTCTTTGTGGATAACAGCTACATTTATCAAGTATTTGCTACAAAGTAGGCTCTGCTCTAAATCTTTTACATATTTTTAAATCCTTGAACCCCTGCAAGCATCCTTGGAGGTAATTCTATTATTATCCTCATTTACTGATATCAAATTGTCCTAGATTTTACAAGTTTACTGAAATTACAAAATCATCTTAACTCAATCAAGAAAATGAGTATGACAGTTTCCAATCTTGAGAAAAGAATAAAATCAACTACTCTGTGATTATACAAGAAACTAGACATCAACTAGTGGATTTCTGTGATATTGTTAACTTGTGATTAACTGTATGTACAATAAAGCCTCCGCATCCTACTGTGATCTTAAATAATTTATTGTAGGAGAAAAGGTAGCCATTTAGCAGTTTCCTGGGACAACCAGTTAAACTGAAATTCTGCAGTGCTCCTTAGGAGGAACTCCGGAGTTTCCTTATTACCAGTTCACAGGATGTTCCCCGGACATCTTGTTAAGTTTTGTGTTACTGAATCTTGCAAACAAGATCCTTAAACAAACACTGGGATGGAAATCGGGAAGAACTACAAGTTCCTGTCCCAGGAAATGCCCCGCCCACTTCTGTTTTTACCCCTATGC
This sequence comes from Petromus typicus, assembly GCA_004026965.1. Classification (NCBI taxonomy): domain Eukaryota; kingdom Metazoa; phylum Chordata; class Mammalia; order Rodentia; family Petromuridae; genus Petromus; species Petromus typicus. The sequence continues at coordinate 21,447 of PVIR01008349.1, forward strand.
TTTGCTACTTTGTATTGACTCCATAATAAAAGAGCTGTTGGAAGACACTTGGTGGTTCAGTCCTCTGAGACTGTTCTGCCTGCTGGAATGCATCCCGAGTGCCTGTTTCCTTCTGCAGCCCCGGACTTACATCAGACTGAGACTTACACCAACAATTTATGGTACTTTTGTAAACTTCCTCAATTTAATTCTACCCTACAAGGCTCACTCAAATAGAAAAGGATTAGCAAAATCAATGCACTGTTACACTATAAAATATCTACATCAGTATCTATTACATGAAGCTAACAATGACGTCATCATAAAAATATCAGATCAAACTACTACATAAAAGTGTTGGGCAATGAATCTGGACCAAATTCCTTAACTGTTACCTAGAATTTCTAAAAATGAAAGCACTATAAAAATAGTTTTCAGGAACATTACATATATTTTTATATTAGCTTCATCATTATAACATAAACATGTTAAAAATAATGTGAGGTTAGGGCTGGGGATTTAGGTCAGTGGTTCCAGTGCCTATCTTGCAAGCTCAAGGACCTGGGTTTGATTCCCCGGTAACCACATACTATACTGGGTGTGGAGACACACACCCAACAGCAACCAGTACCACATACTACAGTGCCGGGTGTGGTGGCTAACACCTATCATCCCAGCACTCGGGAGGCAGAGACAGGAGGATTGCTGTGATGTGAGTTGGAGGCTGAGCTCAGGGCCAGCCTGAACCACAAAAGTGAGACCCTGTCTCAAAAAACCTACCAAAAAAAAATGTGAGTTTAATATAGCGTTATTGTTTTCTGTAATGATACATACTCATGTTAATGTAATAAAATCATAACAAATATAAACAATGAAATATTCAGAAAATTCATCTATGGAAATTTTATGAATACTTCTGTACATACCTGTCAATATTAAAGGAACTAATATAAGTATAATATTTTGAATAGGGTCATTCTAAAACAAAGCTTCATGGCCTAGTTTGTGCCTGAAAACATGACTAATGTATTTTTCCATCTCTAATTCAAATCATCATCAATTTTAAAGAGCTTTCTAGAATAATTTTTACTTTTTAAAACTTTACATTTATAGGCCCCTACGAGCTTTAATATGTATAGTTATATCTATCAATATTTAACATTTTAGAAATTGCAACTGAGAAAGTTTTATAAATTATTCATTTAAAATATTTCATATTAACTAAATAATTTTAAGACAATACCTTTCAAAACATTGTTTTAGCAAAAAAACTGCTATTATTTCCCATTTTTTCAAGTCTCTTTCAAGATCCAATTAAATAAAAAGCCATAGAGCTTTTTCAGGTAACAATGAATATTCTCTTTTGATACTAGCCCAAAACTCAACAATTGTAATTTCTTAAAAGTCTGTGGCAGTGTGAAATCTGACACTGTATCAGTAAACTCTCTATACTCTATTCTATTAAAATCTATTTCTTTGCCTTGTATTTCAATTGTTTTTTAATAATGTATGACTTTGCAACTTATACATTAGTCTTTTGGAAAATACCTGTTTGCTGATTTATGCAAATATTAACACATTTTGTAAGACCTCCTCAGACTGTCCTGCTTGTTAATGTTACCACGGGTCTCCTCAAGTCTTTAAGATTGGCAAACTGCCAAACTCACATCCAAGCTTTCCAGAACATCTAAGTACTGTTAACTGTTTATCTGGAAGGGACACAATCACTTTGCTCATTTTCAACAAAATGTGTGCCAAAGACTGACTGATATTTGGTTATGGATCATAAAAATGGCTATTTTGTTATGAGTTCTTTAAAAAGTGTTCAAGGAAATGGTAGCTAGTTCCGTTCACTTGTATTAGTCTCTTGTTGCTTTCCTAAGAAAATAACACAAACTTCACTTACTCCCTTAAATTCTATGGGTCACAGTACAAATCTCAGCAGAATAAAGCTGTGATGCTGACCAGTTGCTATCCTTGTTGGAGTCTCCACAGGACAACCCATTTTTTAAAGAGTTAGACCACTGAGGTCCCCATGTGTTTTCTAGCTGTCAGCTAAGGTTTGTTCTCAGCTTCTAGGGAGCTTCTGAACCCCAGATTAATGGTTTCTTTGTCGTATCTTCAGAGATAGTAGACTCCTCACATCACATCTCCTGGTCCATCATCTCCTCCTCCTTGTAAGGATGCATATGAACTTTGAGTCCACCCAGGGAACTAAGAATCATCTTCATCTCTCAAAGGCCAGCACCTCAAACACATGCAAAATAATACATACACAGGCCTGAGATTAGGATATAGACATCATTAATGAATCATGACTGCAAAGAATTGTACAAATGCTTTTCCTCTGGCCAACTGCTGTATTACTGTATTAGAGTGTGAACTTCCCATTTTATCATATATTATATGAAAAAATCTTGTATCAAGAAGAAAATTTTAATCAATTGAATATTTCATACTAATTCATCACGGACATCCTTAAATGGAGCTGGCTTTACTTTTCCCTTAAGTTTGATTCTTGCAGGGTTGGGAGTCATCACTGGGATTGAACTTGGAACCTCAGGCATGCTAGACAAGTACACTGCTGCTGAACTATACCTCCACAGCTTACCTCTGAATTCTTGATGGCGAAGAATATGGTGCCCTCTGGTAGAATTTGGTGTCCCTACACTGACTCTTGTTAAGATTCCTGCACTTTTTTTGTGCACTGACAGGGCAAATGTCAACCTAAAGAAAAGACACTTAACATCTTAACATTATGATGGCCAGAGTCTTAAATTGCTGACCCCCAGAAGTATTTTGAGGGATCTGAGTTCTATAAAGCACACTTGAGAGCCCTGGTTCCAGTGTCCACAGAAATAAAAGTACTGTAACATTGCCAAAGTTCCCCCCATTTCATTCAATTACCTGCTAACCTTATGGACACATTAGTTTTAATTAGAAATTAATGCCATTTTACATTGTTCAAACTGGTTCCAATACCAACTCTCTTATTTACTGTCTGGATAGCCTTACAACAATGTAATACGACTTCTCTCACTTCAGTTTTTTAAATTTTTTAAATGATTTCCTGAACCCTACTTCAAATGATTTTTGTTAGCACTTGTGAGATAAAATGGCAGCATATATGGTTGCTATATACTACTCACTACATGATGGCTGTTTTTGATGTCTGTGTACTCTGGGTTCACATGGTTTTGCATGTGCTATTTTTTTGTTAGTAAACAGACAAACATTCCAGACTCTTCTCAACTTGTCATGCTTAAAATAGGACAGCACTCTGCCTGCCTGACTCCTATCTCGGGGCTGATGTTGTGATATATTTCCAGAAATATTACTCTACAGACTGATGCTGCTATTAGTGAACCCGAAGCCAAAGTGAATTACAACCTTGAAAGAAGATTTGGAAAAAACAAAAGCCTTATTCAGACTATTTAAGTCTCAAATTAATGTTAAGTCACTACCACATTTTTTTCTGTGCACTTTGTTTTAGAAGTGATGGTTCAGTTCTCTCCTTTTAAAATTTTTTAAAATACCATTTTATGTAAAAAGCAAACTTATTTTTAGAAAAGCTCAGTCTTATATCATTACCATATTTGCAGAATTTTGTTTTTGGATTTAATACTGTAGACAATGAGAGACTTAAGTTAAATACTATAGAATTTTAAAAAATCATAATTGGACTAACTAAAGCACAATTTTAAGGAATCATTCTAACAAGTTCAGGTATATAACTATTATTACAATTTATAAGCTCAGTGAAAGCAACCAAGAGTCATGGATGATGGTGCACATCTGTAACCCCAGCTCCTCAGAAGGCTGATACAGGAGGGTAGGAGGGTCACAAGTTTGAATACAACCTGGTATCTCAGAGAGGCCTTGTCTTTAAAAAAAAAAAAAAAAGTAAATAATGAAAAGGGATGGGGATATAACTCAGGGTCCCCTTGGTTGAATTACAAATACAAGAGAAAAAGGTATCCAATCAATACAGTGATTGGCTACTTCTAGCCACCACACACCAATGCTAGGTATCAAGACAATGGTGTTAAGGAGACGAGGACAATGTCCAACAGACAGTGTGGACCCCAGAAGTCACAGGAAGAGTACATCTTCAAGACAGGTGATTAACTTCAACTCTTAAATTGAAAAGGTCAAGACAATCACATCTCAATAGGCAAATGGCCCACGTCCACAGTGACCTAAACGTGGAATCACGTGGGGTCCAGTATGAGCACTATCACTGATGCTTGAGTGCTCTGTTGCTTGGTGGGTCTGGCTTTTTGGTTTTGTTTGTTTTCTGCAGTGCTGGGGGGCAACCGAGGCTCTTGCACATACTGAGCAAGTGTTTCACTACTAGAACCTCTAAATACTACACCCTCCGGTGTTTCATCCCTCACCCCAGGGACTTTCTCTGTCACCTTCAGTAATTTTCCTCTGTCTTTGGGGTCCCCATTCTCATTTTCTAAAGATAATATGCACTAGTAACCTTAAGAGTTTAACCAATCAATGAATGGAAGCTACAATCTAACATTTTATCTCTCTAACTATAATTCCTCAAAGTTTAGAATGAGAGTTTAACAATGTTACATGTAAAGTCAAAGAGATGCATACAAAGACCAGAAAATTAATGACCCCAACCAAGGTCAACTGGCAAAAGATGGCAGTTTTTCTTCTATTTACTTTGGCAGAATCATTGTGTGTGTGTGTGTGTGTGTGTGTGTGTGTGTGTGTGTATAATACAAGATAGTAATATAATAAATATATATGTATGTCTGTATAGATAAGTATGTATGTAGGTAGATTAGAAAGACAGACAGACGGATGAATAGATACAGAGATGGGACAGATACAATGATAAAATACATATTATCTTTAGATACATATGTCCAAAGAGAAGTTGCAGCAGTTCCTACCTCTATCAGGTAGAGGTATCTGACCCCTCAAGTCTATCTTCTCTCATGTTTCTGTGAATGAATGTACTTCTGGCTAAGGCCACACCGTCCCCCTACCCATCCCATACAAACAACGCAGATGCCACTGCTGTTTGCATTCTAACGGACACTGCTATAGTAATTCCCACTTCATTAGTCTATCTTCCCTGTCAGCATACAAACTGCTTTACAGCTCCACCCTGAAGACCTGTCTTGACCTCCCTCTTTTCTCTAAATACCACGTCATTTCCCTCCTCAATGGCAAAGGCCTAGACACACTGCATCAGACTTCTCTTCTCACTGTCCTCCTTGAGCCCACACGAGTCAAGCAGTGATTCTGGAGCCCCGCAAAGCAGCTGTGTGACTGAGGCTGCTCAATCCAATGGCTGACTCTTGGTCTCCATTTCACTAATCCCACCAGGAGCCTATGACAGTATTATTTCCTGCTCTTTGAAACAGGTTCTCCTCTTGGATTCAGGGACCCTACGTTGCCCTAGTTTTTCCCCAACTCCCTGGCTCTCCTTTTCCAGTCTCTTCTGCTTATTCCTTTTTGTCTGCCAGGACTGTGAACACAATCCTCCCACAGAGCAGCCAGCTCCTTCCTTGCTGCATGAACCTGCAGCCCCAACTGTTCCTCTCCTATGAGTCACTACTCCACTCATTTTTTTAAGTGAGAGCTTCACTAGCCACTGAAACTCATTCCCTCGCCTTCTCTTTCTTTCTCTCTCTCTTCTCCACCCTTCAATTCCTCTCCATACCATATCCTGCAATTGTTTTCCTATGCACACATCACCACATATACTATGTATTTTACTTCCTCGTCCTTTTAATGTCTATCATTCCACATTAAGTTATAAGCCTTAGGAAGCAGAAGATTTTCAAGAAATAAGTGTTTGTTGAAAATAATAAGCCAAAGCCTCTGTTTTAAAAGACATACAAAATGACCATATGAATCATTTAAAAATTATAACAAGACACTCTAAACATTTCTATAACTATTACCATATCCACTTTCTATTTCATTTCCACTTCATTACAGTGTTAATAGTCCCTCCACTGCCCCTCAGATGGTACTCTCCTGTTTACTCATTTATTCCCTAATCACCTTCGTCCAAAAGTAGCAGAGAACATTCTCACCACAGGTGACCCACAAGTTCACCCCAACTTGCAAGACCACCTTGGTTACATTCTCTCGTGTGCTCACTCTCCACTTGGGGGTCTCACAGACCCTGCAGCTCTCTCCTGCCGTGTCCTCTAACTTCTGAAGGTGTTTTCCTTCCCAGCCCGAGGGAATTCTTTATCTTTCCTGAGCCCTTAATCTATGTCCCCATCTCTGGGACAGCAAATCCTACTGTGCACCACTTCTTTAAGATCTTTAGCCATTTCTTTCTTCTGGCCTTTGTTCTTTTAGCATTCTTAAAATGTGTAAATTAAAACACAAAGAGAGATGGACAGACAGGCAGCAGACAGAGACAAAGAGGCTTTGTTTGCTCTTACTATGCAATGAGTTTTGTTTTTCTTCCTTTAATGCCAAGTTCTTTACACATAAGAAAAATGGTCATTTCTGAGGCACTGCTGAGGCCTTTATATATTCAATCCTCTGACCAAGCTGGCCTCTGTAATGTGACATTTAGCCACTATTTAATACAAACATTCACGTTTTCTTGGTCCTCAATATTAATATAGTAAAATTCTGTAAGAGGAATCATCTGCCAGCCTCTGCTGTAAACGTTCTACAGGTATGAATGGTGGATATCTTTGTTGCTTTCATCTGCTAAGTAAAACACAGGCCAGGTCTTCATGTGAGGTTTAGTGTCACCCCTACCTGGAAAACATATAGGTCCACATTGTTGGGTAAAATCTTTAAACAGTGTAAATAAAAAACTCATTTTTTAATAATACGCACATTCACTTTGCTTGAAGAATATGAGTCAGTAGCTCGAAATGATTCTGAAAATGTCTACATGAGCTTCTTGAAACAAGGGTTTACAATACGACTCTAATTGTAATCTTACATATCGAGTTTAATAGTGTAAAAGGTGCTTTTCAACTACTTTCAAATTGACTCTTACAGTTACCTTCTGAGGGAAAGTCAAGGATAATTACCTGGAAAAAGTAAAGGTTACATAACTCATAAACACAGAACAGATACTTAAACTCTGAAATTTTAAATGCAAGTGTACCAGTATTTCAGACCCATTTATTTTGACCTCAAATACATGTTACCATTTTACTTCCCTGTTTATTTACACTGGCGTGGCAGGGGCACTGTGTAGACTCACAGACTTGAGGTCTTGCCACAACCCCTATGAATGCTAACATGAGAGATTATCAGACATAATCAGAAAGAATGACATTCAGGACAAGACCATGCTAACTTTGGCCACATACTATATCAATTTTCCAAGTGTTTCAGTTGCACACTGTTTTAAAGATTTAAGGAAATTATAGAAGAAAAGGAATGTCAAGCACATGTACCAAATATTGCCAGAATATTCACCTAATTATTCAATAGCACAAATAATTATATTTCAAATAAAACAGAAGTCAGTTTTGCCAGGCATTCTTTAAAATTTCTGAAATCATCTAGCTCATCAGTTTTTTCATTCATCTATTGTTATTAACCACAAATCCAGGCTGTTTTTGGCAATGATTCTGGGTACTGAAGCTCAGAGTAGTGTTTTCAATACAGCAGATTTTGAGTTACGAGGAAGAAAGCCAGAAACAGAACTGTAGCTAATTAATTTCATTCAACAAACATTTATTGAGGGACTACAGTGTGCAAAATCTTTGCTTGAATCTGGCAGAGTATATAGTAGGGGGTAAATCGATATCCTTGGCAAAAGAAAGTGCAAAAGATTAGTATAGGGGCCGGGGATTTAGCTCAGTGGTTCGGGTGCAAGTGCAAAGGTCCAGTTCCATCCCCAGAAACCACATAAAACAATGCTGGGTGTGGAGACTCACACCCACCAACAGTACCACATACCACAGTGTCAGGTGTGGTGGCTATAATCCCGTCACTTGGGAGGCAGAGGCAGTAGGATTGCTGTGAGTTCAAGTCTGAGTTTAGGGACAGCCTGAACTACAAAAGAGAGACCCTGTCTCAAAAAAAAAAAAAAATAGTATAGAGAGTATCAATCAGACATAAGACAACCATTAACAGAGTGTAGGTGTGAAATACAGATGTGTGTTTGCAGGTAGAAATCTGTAAAGCGTGTTTTTCACATTTGATTTTATTTTCTTTCTTTGGTAAATACTATTCCCTTCAACGTAAAAGTCATTCTGTAATGTTAAAGTCTTACTTTTTTTTTTGTGGTACTGGAGATGGAATGCCAGCCCTTGTGCTCCCACAGTAGGGGCAGTACAACTTGAGCTAAATCCTGGGCCCATTTTAGAACAGAGGCAGACATGGCTGAGAATGTACTGGTGGGTACAGCAGCAGGCAAGGAGAGACCTGGAAAGCATACATCTCCCTACCAACTCTTCATCACAACTGTCTGTCAACCAGGGAGAATCCAAACAATGAACCCAGAAAAGGCAGAAGTCAAACTACAAGTGCTTTCTCACTAACTAACTTCTTCTACAAATGAGTAGTAATTGCAGGTGTCATAACATGAAATCCATTTCTCCAACATTATAATAAAATCTCTGTAGCCTATGAAAAAGCTATTTTTTAAAAATTCCTTTCAATACTCAATGGGTCACTACAAACAGCCAACCTGCAAACAGTTTGTAAAGTTCATAATTTACTAGTGAAAATAACTGATCTGATCCTCAGTATGTCCCACGGCTCCAGACTAGTTAATATTTGTGTTCCTTCCATTTGGACTAGTTAGCTTGTCTAAGCTTCCTTATTTATCTACAGGATCAGGCTGGTTTTGCAGCCCTCTGGCTCCGGACTTCCCTGCCGAGCCCTGTGTTTACCTCACGACTAGCTATCAGTGGAGGGCCTGGTTTGAAGCGATGTTCTCCACAGGTTTGTTTCACCTGCTTATAATTTATGTAAATGGTCAATGTTTAACCCAGTTTCTTTCATTAAAACCACAAGCTGCAAATCTCACACCTTTCCAGAGGTAGGAAAAACTCAAGTCTTGCCTCCCAGACAGTCCCGTCCATTGCCCTGAAACAACAGAGAATACTTTTCTTCCAGCCATGTGTGCTGGTAATGGAGTGTCTACCCCAACCTCATCACCTCGGCAGCTGCTTCAGATACAAACAACTGACCTGCAGAGCAGCACTGGCCAAAAGCGGCCAAAGGCCCGAGCCAGCCAAGGCCAAGGTGACAGTGAGCTCCATCAGAGCCCACACTCATTCACTGAAATGCGAGTTTTAGATAATCCTGCCTTGTCTCACAGGGACACAGTGGATTCTTAAATAAGGGAGCCCGCGTGTTACTCCAGGCAATTTGCCACTTTTCAGAGAGGCCCATCTATCACTCCACCATAGTGATTTCCTGCTTAAGTCACTTATGAGAGAATTTCACATGTCTGCTACAGTAATCAAATATTTGGAAAACTTTAACACAGTGTCTGATTGCACTTTTTAAAATTCAAATATATGAACAACAACAAAAATTAACAAAGCTGATCAGACAAATGATGCATCATAAAATAAGTTTTGGAAAAAACAAGGAATCATATCTCCTTATATATAGCAACCTCAGGAACCAATAGTCTATGCCTTTAGGTATTTCTTTTCCTATGTGGCTGAAAAATATTCTGTCAGAGATTAGATACCTTTCCAGTCAAGGAAGGATTCACCAAGTCCACCCAAAGACATTTTGAAGAAAATATTTAAAGATCTTTTGGAACAAAACAGAAAAGTAAAATAAGAAACAGAAGCCCCAGGACTTGGAAATAGTGAACTAGCCCTGGGGACTGTGCCACAGCCTCTGCCTTCATAAGGACCTAGCCTGGGCACACCTAAGACACAAACAAATGCTTTATGATGGCTCTATATGCTTCAGATGTTAGAATCTAAGTCAGACTAAAACAGAGAAGGCATACAAATTGATAAGTAGACACTTGGGAAAACAAAGATTTACACAACAAAGAGGGTGTCATCATTATACATTGATGCCTTAGTATATTCACACAATCATGACAGCACACAACCCATCACTAACAGACCCATCTACACCATTCTTTATAGGCATTCATGACACAATGACACCGATTTCATAATATAAAAGACAAAGGGAAGATATGAGAAACTAGAAAGTCAAAGTGGAGAAAAAAAAGGAAAGGTAGTAGATTTGACAGAGAAATTTAAGATACTCTCTATACCTGACAGAAGAGGAAATTATAGATAATGGGAGGAAGATGAAAAAATAGTAACACGATTATATAGTGAGGAGACAGAAGGACGAGCAGGGAAGGGCAATCAATATACAACCCTGAGAGGACGTGGTTTTCTTTTTTTTTTTTTTTTAATTTTGTTTTGCTTTGATTTTTGTTTTGAAGTTGGTTTCTTTGAAACGCATCCATAAGTCAACCACGACCTTTCCTAGAATTCTTGGTTGAGTGAATTACCAAAATCCACCAAGATTACCGAAACCAGAAGAACCTGATACTCCCAGGGGATTCGAGAAGGCTACAAACTCATTGTATGGTCCTCCCACCGACAAGTGAGGCTGTTTGTCATCTCTTACCAACAGCTACAATTAAAGTAACATTCTGGGGCCTCCCAGCTATGGCCCTCAGAAGGGTGGGATGCTTCCTCCTGAATTCAGAACAAAGCCTGCAGCGATGGCAGGTATCAGTGAAGAGCCTCAGCAGCTCCTGAGCCACCTCCACTCAGAGACGTTTCAGGCCGCCTGCTGATGTTCCACCCATCAGAGTGGCAAAGACACTTCATCCTGGTCCCCGAAGATGCCATGTGGTGTGGACATAAGCTGTTCTCACCACAAAGAACTCAGATTACAGGGTAGTGAATAAATAAATGTGGTTGTCCTTTTAAGCCACTGAGTTTGAGAGTGGTTTGCTATGCAATAAACAAAACAAAAATCACAATCTAGAAGTGGGGTGCTGCCAAAACAGAAACCAAAAACATGTGCCATTGGCTTTGGGGGTAGGCTTGTTTGGAGGCTCAAAGGGCCTCGAAAGGACTGGGCCAGGGAGCAGGAAAGGCAGTGAAGACACAGCTAGGAGTGGCTGTGAGATGGAGATGCATACGTCCTGAAGAAATGCTCACTGTGATGCGCACAACAGAAAGACATCCAGTGAACCTGGGGATCTAGCTAAAGAGGTTGCCAAGCAGAAAGCTCAAAGACTGATTTCTCTTAGCTCGTCATGATAGAGTATGGAGAAGTAAACTTGGCTAAGAAGGAACTACTGGGTTTTCAAGCAGACACTGAAGGAAATACAGAGGAGCGAGGACTCTGGGTCCAGCAATAAAACTGCTTCTCTTCCTCTACTGTCTTTCTCACTAAAAAAGCTCTCAAAGTGAAAAAGTTGTCTTAAAGAAAGACCAAATTAGGGCTTTTCCTCTAAAAATAAAGCCCTTACCATAAATATCAAAGTAGACTTTATAAAACCTCAAAGTCCAGGGATCCACCCCCCTAGATGGTCTTAATTAGATCTCTGGGCTTCCAAGAGCCTTAAAGTATTGTCCCACAACAACCTGACACCCAACCTAAAATACAAAAAAAAAAAAAAAATCCACCTCCCAATGACTCTATGAAACAAACAGATTATCATTTGATAGACCAAGAGTCCTTCAAATGTTGAGGAGCAATACGACTTGGGCATGTAACTTTTCAAAATAAAACGAAGCCTCTGAGTCCCGAAATTTCTTTGGGCAAAAAGCAGGCTGAAAAGCTTTTCATCTGGAACCATCAACTGAATCTTACTGGAAAGGAAGGAAGTCACAGAGGGTGGAGCCAAGAAAACAGAAAGCCATTCCCAGTAACAACTGCATCTGATTAGGGTCCACTCCGCATCCCAGGACAGGACTTCCCATCTTGCACCCTGGTCATGGACCAGCCCCACAACCTACTCTTGTGCCTCATCTGGAAGAGTAGGGCCTCTGGACTGATCTCCATTTATACTTGAGGAATGGGGAGGAAGGGCACACAACTTGTCCTTTTCATTCCCAAGTCTGGGCACAAAATGTCACACCTAACCCATCTGCACCTAGGTGGAATTTAATGAGTGAAATTCTGCTGTTTCAGTTTGAGCCTGATGCAGTGTGAGACGCCTGAACATTTGGGAAGTGAGTGTATTTTTTTTTTCTTTTCTTTTTTTTAGGTTTTTTGAGACAGGGTCTCACTTTGTAGTTCAGGCTGGCCCTGAGCTCAGCTGCAAACTCACATCACAGCAATCCTCCTGCCTCTGCCTCCCGAGTGCTGGGATTACAGGCGTGAGCCACCACGCCCAGCCCTGTGGTATGTGGTGCTGATTGCTGCTGGGGTGAGTCTCCACACCCAGTATTGGTGTGTGGTTACCGGGGATCGAACCCGGGTCCTTGCGCTTGCAAGACAGGTGCTGGAACCACTGAGCTATATCCCCGTCCCGGAAGTGAGTGTATTTTGCCTGTAAAGTTACGTGAATGACTTGTGGCCAGAGGCAGACAGTGGAGGACCCCATATGTGTCCATCAGTTGATGGGAGCTATTCCCTCACATCTTGAATGTGGTCTGGCCCTGTGACTATTCCAACCAAAAGAACGTTCCAAGAGTTCTGCATCCTGTACTAAGGTTTTCATCTTTAATGTTGAACTTTGAAAAGGCAGCCACATAAGAACTGAGACTTCTGTGAGACTGCGATGATGGGAGGCAGCTAACACCAGCCCTGGAGAGAAACCATGGGAGAGAGGGTCCCAGTCTGCCCTTCGAGAAAAGGCAGTCTCCACTGAGGCCGCAAACAGTGCAGCAAACATCTTGAAATTCCAGCTCTTCCTGGTGTTATATGAGGTAGACACAAGGCAGCTTCACAAATCCCTGTACAAACAGCAGTCCAGAATGGTCAGAAACTAAAACAGAATGACCTTGAAAATTCAGTAACAGTTGAAGCAGTTCACCCCCTTCCATTACACAAAATAATCATCGAGTTTCACCTCCTTATCTTTGTAACAATGCTCTAACAATTACCCCTTTTTCACTGCATACTGTATCACTGTTTTCTCATGAATTACTTCAGTAGCTTCCTAATGACACCAATGCTAACACCCAACATACTCACTCCATTTCCCAAATCATAATCAAATATTCTAAATGTAAATTTAAATTTACTACTGTATCTGTGCTTAAAATCCTTTCTAGATCCCATGTTAAAATTTTTCAGAATGGCCCTCGAGGACTTCCTCATTTTAGCATCTGCCCACTTCTCCAGTTTCCAGACCCACCATCTCGTTGGGCAACAAGCACACCAAAAACATAGGAAATCCCAGAATACGTTTCTAGAATCTAAATACATACATGCTCCACTAATTAACCACGTGAGTGTGCCCAAGTCACTAAACAAGCTGCAGTTTCTATTATTTAATATCATGTCACATGGGAACAAAGTGATCTTCTGGTCTCTCATCCATATGTAGTATGCTATAGTTCTCTAAGAACTACAAGAAATGCATTACAAAGAAAGAAAAATATGTTTCAAAAAGAAAGTTACACATATCACGCTTCTCCTTACCCCAGTTCTACCCTCAAGCCCGCCTGAGACCTTGTTTCCAGGACTCATTCCCTTATCTGTTCTCAAGTTCCCCTTTCTTCCAGTGAAGGCACAGTACTCACAAACCCCAAGCTTCTTTGCCAAAATGTCTTCTACGACAGCAGGCAAGAGCTCAGTGTCAAGGGTATCTGCTGTAATATGTTTCCATGAGCTGTTTTAGAGTCAGACACTTTCCTAGCCAAGTTGTATGATTATTTTCACTCACTAGAACTAAATGACAGCTTTTCAATGGTTGAGGAAAAGGCAAAATTAGATACAATACCATATTTCACCTTCACACAAGAACTGAACAATCAATTCTATCCTATCAGAATTTATGTACAGAATAAATAATGCAATGTTCTGGTAATAAAGTCACTTTTTAGCAATAATTAACAAAAAATACAGATTGCATTCTCTCACAGAATGCAGCTTTATTTTCCGGATAATGAAGATGATTTCAGCTTGGGCTGGTTTTTGTTTTCTACTAGTTTTTAAGGTCTATATAAAAATAAAAATCATGTAAAACTAGCTTACTACTGGCAAAATACAGACCCAATGATCAATGGAATAGAGTACAGGAGGCAAAAACTACAGTCATACTAAGACATCTCATCTTTGACAAAGGAACCAAATACCCTCAAAGGAGTAAAGATAGCCTCTTAACAAATGGTGATAGAAAAACTGCGCTTTAACCTGCCATAGACTAAAGATAGATCTGTGTCTTTCACCATGCACTAAACCAGTATCAAAGTAGATTAGAGACCTAAATATTAAAACAGAAACATTCAACCTGCTGGAAAATAGGATAGGTAGAACTCTAGAAGACACTGGCTTAACAAAACCTCAGCAGCATGGGAACTAGCAGAAAGAATCAACAACTGGGGTTTCGTCTTATTAAAAATCTTCTGCAAATGAGAAACTGCCAATAGAGCAAAAAGACAACCTATAGTTTGGAAAAAAAAAATTACCAGCTGTTCCTCAAACAAAGGACTACCATCTAGAATATATAAAGAACTTTGATAGCTATGAGGCCCAGAATGTATGATAAGATATTGTGAAATAGGAAGAAAATGTTCCGAAGAAAAGAGAGACAGGAAGGGGGCAAGGAAAAACAAAGAATGGAAAGAAAACATTTGATGATAAAAAGAAAAAATAGAAGCAAAGCTTATGTACACATGGAGGGAGGGGAGGGAAATGGGAAAAAAAGAAAAGATACATCATGTACAGGTACAAATTCTCAGTGATGAATATGACCATAATGCATACGTAATATATAACAGTAAACTCAATACTGGGGAAAATATAAACAAATAAAAAAATCATGAGGTAAAAACAACTGTCAAGTGAATAAATGGATATTTGAATTAATTACTCAAATCATAAAAAAAACCTCTGTACTTTTACATACATGAACATTTCAAATAAAAAAAACACTGCTTGCAATCTCCTAAAAATGTAGATCTTTGACTATTCTCCATTTATTATTACCAAATTGTTTAAGTCATATGTACTCTGTGAGTACTCTCTAAGTGACACAGTCTGCCAAGGTTGCACCGAAGTCAAGGAGAAACACAGCGTATATTCTGACATGTCTTGGCGTGTAAAGGGATAAAACAAGTTTACTGGTAAGCAATTTAAACAATTTTTATATTAAAACAATATGTATTACTGATTAAGCCAACATCTACATTAATCTTCAACACACAACAAGGCGCTAAGTAATTTCAGGCTTGTGGCAAATTACAAGCGTCCTCCCCTCCCAAGGTTATACCCTTAATCCTCTCTGTCCTTAAACTGTGGTGGAAAAATTCCAAAGGACTCCAAGGAAGATTTCACCACTATGTCAGTACAAAAACTATTTCTAGACTCTTAAGTACTTCCATTTTCAGGTAATAGTTTTGGAAAAAAAGATAACATATTTAAAGCTGAGCACTCTGATCACATTCTCCACTTATATAGTCATTTGCCTGTCATATTCTGATAATGTATTTAGCACATACTGAGGTGAAATTGTTTTTATTTTTGATTTCCATGGTGTCTTCTACCCAGAGCAAACACACACTCATACACAGAGACACACACAATATCCGTCATCTTTGATGAAAACATTTCAAACCCATTATTCTGTATGTGTATTTTAATTTAGGTTAGCACAGAACAAAGAGTAAATTTTAGAAAGGAGGGGAGAGTGCCTAAGTACAAAAGGGGGGGCGGAGCTTAAAGAGATGCGCAAGAACACACACATGGGCCTCTGAAGACCCTCCGCCCCGCCAGACAGGAGGAAGCTATGAAGTCCGCCAGTCAGGGAGCCCTGGGTTAATGAACTCCACAGCCCGAGATCACAGTATGTCTGGCATCTGCAGTCATGGAGAAAAAACACACACAGGGACAGGAAGACTGTTCCAAAATAAACCAAACTGGAAGACTGACTGCCTCTCACCCACCGAGGATGGCGCAGCCCTGTATACAGCCGGGACTCAGGGTCATGGACTCAGGTTCAAGACTTCTAATTCCTCATCTTCAACCAGATCCTCAACCCCACACTAGTCATTTTAATTTATTAAATTTACTTTCTGAACTGTTACATGCAAACATGAACACTGCACATATAAATCGGGTACTGTGTGATGTTTCAATACATGTATACACGGCGTAATGTTTAAGTCAGGGTAAACGTATCTGTTTTCTCAAATACTGACCGTTTCTTTAGGATGAAAACATCAACACTGTTCTAGCTTTCTGGAATACATGGTAAATTATTAATTAAAATCACTCTGTTCTGCAATAGCACACTAGAACTTTTTACTCTTAAATACTTATTTTACTTTTGAAGAGAAGTTTTTGGGTAGAAAAGGGAAGATTGACAAACTTATTGGTTTTAATTACACAATAAAGTATCTTCTAAAAATTAGCTTTTCATGATTACTAAAAAACTATTTTCGTAATAGTCTATTCATACTGAATAAACTACATATTATATATTTTGGGTTTTATTATATACAAGAAGTTTCTACTTTCCATCTTACACATATCTAAAGAATAAAATCAAAAATTATAAATAATATTATCAACTCCAACATTTCTAAAATTCACATGCTCCTCTCCAAAATAATTAAACCATGTGGAAGGAATGCAATTTACTACCTATTATGACTGGTGTATTTTCCTATGACACAAAGTTTAATTAATCAGTTTTGATTATAACTATATTTTTCTCTTCCTAGCCACCTTTAGAGTATTATTATTTAAAAAAACTTATAAAAATCAATCTCTCATCTCTTTTTTTGTATTTACTATTAAAAGCTTTCCCTTTATCATTAAAAGCTCTCAACAAACTGAGAAGATAGATGCAGACATGAGTGTGACAAATAATTCTTAAGGTAAGTAGTAAAGTAAACATGAGAGATGTGTTTTAATTAAAGGATAACTAAAGAAATACAAATTAAATCAAGAAGACACTAGTTTTGGAAAATGATTATCAAACAACAGACTACACACAATGCTAGAGAAGGTCCAGGCACCTATATACCTCGGTAGCAAAGCTGTAAAAGCTAAAACAGTCTTTTGGCAAAAACCATTGGGGCAAAATGCTTTACATTTTTACACAATTTAATCCAGTAAATCTACTTTTGGAAACCTATTCTCCCTCAAAAAAAACATAGATGTAGAAATATATTCTGTAAGTTACTGTTTTCTTTAAAATATTTTTTAAATTAAAAACATTAAAAATTATTTTTATAGCTTTTTTAAAATGCTTACACAAAATAAAAGACAAAACAAATATGTGTATACATGTAAAGCCTTTCCTAAGTGAAAATAAAATAGTTATATGAATTACAGTTACAGCACAGTTGTTCTAAGAAGAGTAAACAAATTTAAATTCTCTAAAAGACAACAGAACAGAGAAACTGTATAGACAGTATCATTACAGCACTAGGAAATGATTTTTTCATTTTGAAAGTTTCAGATTTCCAAAAAAGACAGTTTAAGAAAAGTTTCCTTGCCATGCACCCCATTTTTCCTGTTGATAACATCCTCCTTTAACCTGGTAAACCCAAACTGTTATCAAACGAAATCGACACTTTATTCTAAGTTGTCCCTCAAACATCCTTTTGTTCCTGTGCAGCACCCAGTCTGGGAGACCACAGTGCACGCAGTCACTGTGTCTGAGCTCCTCTTGGCTGAGATAGCTTCACACACTGACAATTCTGAGGGACCTTCACCAGACCTTCCACAGAATACTTCTTAATGAGAATTGTTGGGTGTTTTTGTCATGATTAGACTGAGGGTGATGTGTGTTAGAAAGGAAGACCACAAAGCTAAAGTGCCTCTTGTAATAACACATTTAATAAGGGGCACTTAAAAATAATAAAATGTTAACTGCAATTATACTTCGATCATGAGCAAATGGATGATCCCTTCCCCATAATACTCTCCTAAATGATCTTCTAAAATATTTTATTGTAATCATTCAAAGAAAACATGTAAATCCACATAGTTAAAAAGTGAACAATACTAGAAATATGTCCATCTGCTGTCCTTGCCCACATATACGGGAAAGGGATAGTCACACTTGCCTACCAGCTGCTGCTTCTCCGTCATGTTGCCAGCAGCCATGCAATTGATTTGACAGCTGGTGAATGACTTCTAGGTACCAGCACATCATCTAGGACGAGGGTTGAGAAAGACAATCTATTTGTGATGTCAGTGCTACTGACATCTTTCTTATATATGGGCCCCCATGTATCTACTGTCCTTGTGGATACAAAAGCGAAGGATCCAGCTCACTAAATCTCCTACCTCCGGAAAGCAAACCATGATGAACTATTAGAGTTCTTTTCAAGATACAAAACAGTAAAAGTAACATAATACAATCATTGCAAAAGCATACGGTTTATATGTTACAGTACAAGCATTATTTTAAGTCCAGAAAAGTATGCATGAGTACATAATTTCCTAAGGGGAGAAAGAATTGAAAAGGAAATGGTTTGTTGTTGTTTTCCTCTTCCACTTAAAGTCCTCAGGCAACCCCAGCTCAGTGTCACATGCCTGAGATCCCAACCACTCAGGAGGCTAAAGCAGTGATTCATGAAATAAAGTTTACCATGATCACCTTTTATTACTATCCAAACAAGTCATAAGTAGTAATGCAGAAAAGCCTTAAGCCAAAGACTCATTTATTTAAAAAAATAAATAAATCAACCATTATACAGTGTATGTACAAATGGTCATAGTTCTAAACAGCCCCTCAAAAAGGAAGTTTCAATAAATTTCAAGTATGATAGACCAAAATTATAATTCTTTAATTCTTTTAAGAATGTCAAGTGCTATTTTTTGCTCCTCTTTAACTGAAATTCAGTGTAGCTTTCCATATTCCCTCCACATCTCTTTCCCCGCTGCAACCAGTATTTTAAGCAGAATGTTAATGATGAGCACTAATGGGAAGATGGAGGCTTCCTGTAACTGAATTAGTTCACCCAGCCATTCAAACAGCTGCGGAGGCAGGAACTACACAACTGTGAGAGATCTATGCCTTCATGTCTCTCTGCCTTTTAGCCAGAGATTTTCATACACATGTCTCACAGGAATCTGGTGAGGAACACATCGAAGAGCCCAAGCCAGAAAAGCAACACTCAACATCTCTGCAGCCACGGAGAAGCTACCATCAACACTGGGCTCCCTGTAACACCATGATTTGCATACCTTACTAATGGCCAAGACCACCTGGCACCACCTGGATTCAAAAATTTGCAAAGACGATCAAATTTGCCATTCAGCTTAACTTGTCTTAGTTAAAGGAGGAAGGCCTTGGGCTGGGAATTTAGCTCAGTGGTTCCGGTGCCTGTCTTGCAAGTACAAGGGCCCGGGTTCGATCCTAGGTAACCACATACAATACTGGGAGTGAAGACTCACACCCAGCAGCAACCAGTACTACATACCACAGTGCCGGGCGTGGTGGCTCACGCCTGTAAGCCTGTAATCCCAGCACTCAGGAGGCAGAGGCAGGAGGATTGCTGTGATGTGAGTTTGAGGCTGAGCTCAGGGCCAGCCTGAATTACAAAGACCCTGACTCAAAAAAAAAAAAAAAAAAAGAAGAAGGAAGGCCTTTGTTAAAACACCAGTAAATACAGTCTTGGACAGACAGCACCTTTTATGCTTCTGTCCTTCCTTTTGACCTCAGCACAATTTTCTCAAAGAACATTTAGCAAAATACAGAGCTCCAAGGAAGTGAAACCTTGGAAGGAAACTACAGGTGAGGCTGAGGATCAGGATGGATTCAGCACATGACAGCAGCAGACCTAAGAAATTCAGAAATAGTTTCCAAACACAGAACCTTTGGGGACTTTATCTGTGTAAGATAAATAGTTCTATTTACTTTATTATCATTCACTGGAGAGTAAACTAAACAGAAGTAGTTTTATTAGAGATTTCTCCGTACAAGTCAGGCGGTTCCCCCATACCAGAGTGGAAAAGTCCTGCCTGAGTACACACTCTATAATCTGTTTACCTATAGCAAGACTTAGGATAGGTTAAGGTAGGAAAAAGGAACCTAAAGCCATGCACTGGGGAACACAGACCGGCCACCTAAGGGTCAATTAAAGTCCTCTCACACTCACTGAGGTCCATGTGAATTGCGAGCAATTGAGACTACTGATATCCTCCTGACCCTGGCAACTTAATGTGATGCCTGTGTCACTTCCAGAACACACTGAGACACACAAAGCCCAGTGCCAAGAAACTGAGTAAAGCTCCAGACTTGTTTCCGGTCTGTGTTTGGAAGGCGGAAGTCTTGGAAGTCCCCTGCTTGTCAACATTAATGAGTGGCTGTTAACTGTAAGCCCTAACCCACCTTCTTCAAGTAGTCCTTGTCTCTCTGCACTTCTATTTACTCAGCAACTGTTTATCTGAGTGCTTACTTAGTCTAAAGCCTGTGCTAAGTGCTGGGTTTTAAAAGATTAATAAGCATGAACTGTGTCTTCCACAATATTAAAATTCTCAGGCAAGCGAGGCTCAGCGGCACGTGTCTGGAATCCCAGCCACTTAGGAGGCTACCACAGGAGGAATGAACGTTCAAGACCAGCCTGGGAAACTTAGCAAAACCTGTAATTAACAAATAAATAAAGAAAAAGACAAACAGTAAGCCCACTACTAAAAATAAAAAATTGTCTATCATTTTGCCAAATAAATTTCTTTTAAATATTTTCCTCAAGTTTTCCAAAAGATTATACTTATTAATTCTGGAAAGAAGCCAGCAGCATTGGAAGCATAATTTTTGCATGCTCCCAAATCTCCATATAAAAACAAAAAATGATTGCAAAATCAAAATCTCATTAATGTTCACAACAAAACTAGCTGAGAAAATATGTTCTGGGATCCAAACACACAAATGGCTTAGGTAAAAACCACATACAAGACTTGTACGGTCTCAATATATCTGAGGAAAGAAATAAAAAGGCAGCAGAGTGTCTCAAGGACCTGGGGACAGAGACCCACAGCGCAGCCAACAGATACCCACTGCAGACCTGGCTGGCCAAGCCAAGAAGGACCTGGCTCCTGCAGTCACCAGGTGAGGAAGACAGACCCAGGGCAAATCCCGCAGACTGACCATCCAAGCTTCTGATTTAAGGCAAGAACCTTCGCTGACAAGAAACTGCTGGGTATAAAGTCAACTAGAACAGAATGGAGACTATAGAGTAATGGAAAGTAAAGGATAGAGAACAAGCCAGGAATCTCAAAAACTAAGCTGCCATATTTCTAACAGTTTTATGAATGTACTACTTACATACTACATATTCACTTTTAAGCAGAGTACTCACTGACTTTTAGTATATTTACAATGTTGTCCACCTCACCACTATCCAACCAAGACATTTTCACTGTCCCTAAAATAAACTTGTATCTGTTACCAGTCAGGCCCCCCTTAATTAACTAAACTCTCTTTTCCCAGTCCTGACAACTACCACTCAAATTTTTCCACGTGTAGACTTATGAGTATTCCGAACATTTTATACTAATGGTATTACACAGTTAGTGGTCTTTTATAATCAGCTTCTTTCATTGAGCCCCTTTTGAGCATTAAGCATGCTATAGCATGCATCAGTACTTCCTTCCTAGTGCCAAAAAAATGTTTATTATGTAAAATACATCACATTTTGTGTTTGCTGCGAATTTAGCTCAGTGGTTCCAGCACCTTCCTTGCAAGTGCAAAGGTTCGATCCCCATAACCACATACACTAATGCCAGGCATGGTGATTCATGCCCACCAGCAATCAGTACTACATATCACAATGTTGGGTATGGTGACTCACTCCTGCAAGCCCAGCACTGGGAGGCAGAGGCAGGAGGATTGCTGAGTTTGAGGCTGAACTACAAAGTGAGACCCAGTCTCAAAAAAAAAAAAAAAAAATTGTTTATGCATTCATTGCTTAGGGGATATTTGAGTTGCTTTCACTGTCTGACTATCGCATTATGATAAATATTCATATACGAGTTTTTATATCAAGTTATATTTTCATTGCTTTTTAGTAGAGACATGGGCATGGAACTGCTGAGTCATATGGTAGAACTTCATGCTCAGCCTTCTGAGGAACTCCAGGCCATTTTCCATGCCTACCACCAGTGTATAAGGGTTCCAATTTCTCCACTTTCTCATCAACACCTGCTATTGTTGACTTCTGATTACACCTATTCCTGTGGATGTGAGTATGCCATTTTAACCATATAATGTTTACAATTCATGAATATGGATGCTTTCATACATTTATTTAATGTTCCTCCATGATGTTTTGTGGTTTTCAATGTACAAATATTACACTTCATTGAGTTTGCTCCCAAATATTTTACTGTGTTTATTACAAACAGAATTGTTTCCAGTATCATGCTTGACAGGATACAGAAATACAACTGAATACTGTACATTGATCTCATATACTGATCTCATATGAGATCAAATAAACTCTGCAGGTATTTTTTTCTTTATGTAATGATATACATATGTGGTTTTAAGCTAGAAACATATATACCAGAGTTTCAACAATGTTCATAATCCAGCAAATGTGTACATTTGCTGAACTCATCAGTTGTAATCATTTTTAGTTGACTCCTTTGGATTTATACTACATTCAAAATTATGGTCTTTTGTGAAATTTTATTTCTTCCTTTCCAAGACAAACATGTAATAAACTATGTATAAGAAGAAGGCAGTGGTTGACATGACCCCAAAAGTACTAAGTGCTGGGTCTAAATGTTAAGTCTAAATAACTTTATCTAAGGCATGCCTACAAATAGATGATAAGCAGATAGATAGTTCATAAATGTGTGCATATAGAAATTCAGTGTTTCAGACAGACATATTGGTCAGTTACCAGTCTTGTTCAAGACAATTCTTGCTGAAAGTTACACTCTGTAGGTATGTTTTTCTTTATGTAATGATATACATTCGTGTTTTTAAGCTAGAAACATATATACCAGAGTTTCAACAATGTTCATAATCCAGCAATGACTAGTTATGAGTAAATTTCTTCTCTGATCAATTTGGCTTTAAATTTTTCCACAGTAAAAATTTTTATTTTTAAAAAATTTCACTGAGAAATAAAGAGAATAATAAATTAGTGCATATACTAAAATACTTTTGAAAAATAGGACAGGCAATTTGGGGAATTATTTCATTTTCTTTTTCTATTTTGTTCTTTATTTGCATATATCTTTTTATCATATGAGAGAAATCACACACTAGGTTAACTTGTTTATTGAGAACATAATGTTAAGTAAAATATTTTCTAATTTAAACTGTTCATCCATTTCAAACAATTTGTTATCACTTATTCCCAGGAAATTCAAGTACCTTAAACATAAGGAAATAATGTCTCATTTAACAGCCATTTTTGATGTTTCATTTCAGTAGTCTATTTTGAATCAAACATTCAATTATTTTCCCGTGTGGATTTATTTTAAAAGACTCATTTATGCTTTTTAACCTCATTTAAACTATTCTATCAGGGGCCGGGGAGATAGCTCAGTGGTTTTGGTGCCTGTCTTGCAAGCACAAGGACCCGGGTTCGATTCCCGGTCACCACATACTATACTGGATGTGGAGACTCACCCCCCAGCAGCAACCAGTACCACATACCACAGTGCCGGGCGTGGTGGCTCACGCCTGTAATCCCAGCACTCGGGAGGCAGAGGCAGAAGGTTTGCTGTGACGTGAGTTTGAGGCTGAGCTCAGGGCCAGACTGAACCACAAAGTGAGACCCTGTCTCAAAAAAAAAAAAAAAAAAATTCTATCAGATGGTTTAACATTTTAGATGCTTCTGGAAGTTTTGCGAATAATTTAATTCATTCCACAATGCGATTATACTGACCTTGCTGAAGCTTCATAGCAAGAAAAACAAAACCCTCAAAACCATTCTAAGGAACAAAGACACAAACCACCTTAATGAATTAATGTTATGCTGCTAACAAAGACCTTCAAGGTGACCACAAATGTTCTCTATAGCCCCGGCTTCTCTTTAGGCATATACACAATGTCACTTAATAAATTTAACAAATTTCTAGATAGCTATGAAACCTCCTCCAAAACTTATTTTAAACATATTGATCCACTTGAAAAGCAGTCTTAATAGATTACTCAGAATTATGATTTTTAAATTTGTTTACCTTAATCTGATTTGCTACCCACTTTAAAACTCAGCTGCCTGCTTTGTACAAAGGAAATAAAAGCCTGCTTAGGACTTTAATAATAAAGTAACGCATAAAGGCAGAGTAATTTCATGATAATCACTCAATTGAAGTAGCTACAATTAGTAAAAGTTAATATATTTTCGTCACGTTCCGTCTGAAAGCTTCTCTACACATGGCCACCTGCCCCTGTCATACTAAAGCTCCATGTTCCGGTCTGTACTCCACAGTGTTCTGCCTAAACCACAACCACAACCACCCCACCGCATGTGAGTAACAGGTATGAACACGCCTCTGCCGTACGCAAGGGCAGGACAGAGTTTTCCGTCTTCTCCTCAGCTGACCCTTAAACTATCACAGCCTATTACCCTAGTGAATTAGGTCCCAAATAAACTAGAAGCCAATCAAGACTAGAGGTCAAACATATAAATAAACACCATGCGTGCGGTATTTGCTTAAGACGGGTTATGGTACACTGCACAGAATTAATGCCACTGCCTGATGAGCAGAACCATTTTTGGTCAACAAAAAAGTAAGTATATGCTTTTGTAGAGACACACGTGAAAATTAAAAGTAAAAATAACTACTTTAGAAATACTGAGGAAAATCCACATTCTAAGACAACAGACGCCCACCCAACCCCACTTCCTCCAACTGGGCCTCGCCTCCTAACAGCCCGTTCAGCTGTAAACTCCTCGGTGGATGAAGACATCGATGAAGTAAGTTAGTGCTCTCGTGACCCAATCACCTTCCAAAAAAATACTTCAACCAATTTCAAATGCCAAATGTTTCACATACACCATGAATCCAAGTGGTGAAGTGTATACAAGGCCACAGAGACAAAACAGCAGAAAGCGCCCTAATGTTACGGCACATATGTTACAACAAACCATTCAAATGCCCTGTCTCCACAACTGCTCTCGTGATTAATTGGGCCTTAGAGGCCAGAATGTACCAAATATGACAGTAACTCAAATTCTAATGAAAGTAATTAGTTAAATAAAACACATAATGCCATTCATAATGTAATGTGATGAAATGGAACAATTACCATTTAGTGAAAAACAGGAGGTCCTCTGTAACCTGATTAACATTTTCACTATGTTTGCTCTGTGGACTTGCAGGACCATTTTGAAATTCATTCATATTTAGGAGAAAACACTTTTCCGAAATGCATCCATGCAGAAGCCATTTGACAAAAGCAATTCAAAGAACAATGCTGAAACTGCTGTATGAAGCTGCAGTGATGGCCAAAGCAACCACAGAACATTTACAGAGTCCTTTAAGATTCATAGGACTCAAAAGTCCCTGTTTTTGCTTGCAATGTTAACATGAATGCAAAAAAGATTCATCAGGATGGATGAACCTGTCATCCCACCAGGATTCCCTCACTGAAGTAACACGGTCATGGCCATCCAAACACGGCCTGAGGCAGCCATGAAGACAGTAGAGACCATGCAGCATGTACAGGAGCCAGAAGCCTGTAAACTACAGTGAGTGAGAGGACCTGAAACTCTAAAACATCTGTAGAGATTTGGGGTTCCCCCCATATTAATCACATATTAATTGCCAATGCTGAGTCTGAAACACCTGGTGCACACAACTTAAAGAGAAGATGTTCATTGCAGCGCACAGAAGTTCCAGTCCATGGTCAACTGGCTCCAAGGCAGAAATATCACAGCAGAAGAGCACGGAATAGACGGGCTGTCGACCTCATGGCAGCCAGGAAGCAGAGAAAGCAAACGAGCTGAAGAGGAAGGGCAGGAGACAACAGACGCCCACCCAACCCCACTTCCTCCAACTGGGCCTCGCCTCCTAACAGCCCGTTCAGCTGTAAACTCCTCGGTGGATGAAGACATCGATGAAGTTAGTGCTCTCGTGACCCAATCACCTTCCAAAAGATCCACTTATGATCAGGTGAGACTGTGGGTGACATTTTAGATCTAAATGGCGCCACTCTCTCAGTTCACCCTATTTGCTTCCTCTCACCCCAAATACATCTCTGAGTGATTCTAGTGTTTCTACCTTTACCACAGCATATCTTTTAAAATAAAGGATAATTTAGGTAAATATTTACCCCTTATGACTTTTAGATGCACAAGTGGCGTCACTGACCTTTTTTTTTTTTTTTTGAGACAGGGTCTCGCTTTGTGGTTCAGGCTGACCCTGAGCTCAGCCTCAAACTCACATCACAATCCTCCTGCCTCTGCCTCCCGAGGGCTGGGATACAGGCATGAGCCACCATGCCCGGCACTGTGGTATGTGATACTGGTTGCTGCTGGGGTGAGTCCACACCCAGTATTGTTATGTGGATACCAGGGAACCGAACCCGGGCCCTTGCGCTTGCAAGACAGGCGCCGGAACCACTGAGCTAACTCCCCGGCTCCCTCACTGACCTTTTTATTGTTATCCCTAAATAAGTTAAATGACAAACTATCTATAAATTATTTCAGTTAATCACAAACAATAATAATTAAAGTTTTCCCAGATCATTATCATAAACAGATTCAATTTCAAAAGTTTATTTTAGAATATCCTGAAAAAGGTTTAGGATTAATTCCTAAACTATTAACAAATTCAGTTTTCAACTTCCTGCTCTAGGGAAGCTGGCTATCATAATCCACATTTAAGCAACACTGTAGCCCGTAAGTAAGAGACATACTTATAAAGTTCATTCCATTAACATGTATTTATTCGCTGACGGGAAAGCTAAAAGGCACTCTGCTAGGCAGTGGAATAGAACATATTATGCTAAGGATTCTCTGCCACGCCAGAGCTTATAATCCAGTAGGGGATACAGAAGATACACAATTATAGTACAAGGTGGTAAATGCCCTGACAAGAAAAGCTCGACATAGTACCAGAGGACACAGGTAAGTAACATCCAAGATGTAACCCAGCAGGCTCCTTTACTCTACTGAAAGGCACTCTAGTACCAGATGAACTGGTGTAGCTGAATATATCTGGAAAATAACCACAATCCTACACAATATGTGCACTAGCCAATAGGGAATCTGGCTTCAGCTCCAGAATTAGTCCACTAGAAAACAAACACCCAGAACAGTTCTCCTTATCAGGTACCAGCTATTGTATAGAAGGAAGCAGAGTCGGAATCAAACTGAATACTGGAAACACATCAAATGTTAACATTCATTACACACCAAATATACAGAAATTCTATTTTCAGACCGCCAATACTATTCTACTTTTGCCAACACATGCATGCTAAGACTCTAACATATGTGAAGATATGGAGTCATAAATAACAAGAACCCAGACTGTCGAGGTCGTCCTTGCGATGTGTACCTCCGTCCTTGCGATGTGTACCTCCGCAGTGTTTGAAAGGATTCATGCTGGGCAGCGCATATTCCACAAGGTTTTGCATTCCTGGAGCACCTGCTTCAACAGTCACATGGCTTCTTGTTATCCAACAAGATCCCAAATTACCAAAAGAAAACCTGGTTCTTCTCTTTTGCTTCTAGAGCCTTTTCTAAAGTAAGGCTTC
>PVIR01008350.1:0-57070 GCA_004026965.1 Petromus typicus
TATATATTGTGAAATAGAAAATGCTCAATGTAAAATAAGGTGAAAGGGGACAATGTTGAGATTGTAACAAAAAAGTAAGGAAACAAATTTTATATATATGGGGGGGGTGGTAGGGTGGGTGGGGCTATGGGAAAAAATGAGAATTAAGTTGTGTCTTATACTGGTACAAATCCCCATTATGGAGTGCAATCATGATGTGGATATTTAATGTACCAATAAAGATAATTTAAAAAAAAGAATATCACTTCAAAATATGCTTAACTTGGCAAATCTAAAAAGGAAAAATCTGCAAGATGTTCCAGTGGAAAGCCTCCTCTAGTTGCAGATGTGGCCACCCCTGTTTACAGATGTGATTAACAAATGCTCAGGGCCTTGAGTTGCAGTATAGGATTTTCAGCTGTTGCAGTTCAAATGTATGTCCAAAATAATGTACTGCTACAGTTCAAATGTATGTCCAAAATAATGATGTTGTGTCCTTTTTTTATCTGTATCCCAGATAACCAATGTGCTTGGGTAAAAATTAGGCATTCTTTATCTGGCCAGAGTGCATATATAATCTGACAATTTTTTTTTTTTTTTTTTTTTTTTAGGTTTTTTTTTTTTGAGACAGGGTCTCGCTTTTGTGGTTCAGGCTGGCCCTGAGCTCAGCCTCAAACTCACATCACAATCCTCCTGCCTCTGCCTCCCGAGTGCTGGGATCACAGGCGTGAGCCACCACGCCCGGCACTGTGGTATGTGGTACTGGTTGCTGCTGGGTGTGGGTCTCCACGCCCAGTATTGGTATGTGGTTACCGGGGAATCGAACCCAGGCCCTTGCGCTTGCAAGACAGGCGCAGGAACCACTGAGCTAACTCCCCGGCCCCCTGACAATTATTTTTAAACATTTCCAATTATCAGGTATCTAGCAATAAAATAAAAACACATTATAGATAAAATATATGTTAACTAATCAAATATAATAACTTCATTTACAAAGAATGTTATTTTCTTTGTCTGAGGAACAGCTGGTAAAGATTCTTTCCCACATTGTTGGTTGCCTTTTTGTTCTATTGGTGGTTTCCTTTGCTGTGCAGAAGCTTTTAAATAGAATGAGATCCCATTTGTTGATTTCTTCTGCCAGTTCTTGTGCTACAGAAGTTTTGTTCAAGAAGTCTTTCCCTAAGCCAATGTCTTCAAGAGTTTTACTCTC
Organism: Petromus typicus; assembly: GCA_004026965.1. Lineage (NCBI taxonomy): Eukaryota > Metazoa > Chordata > Mammalia > Rodentia > Petromuridae > Petromus > Petromus typicus. The sequence goes on from PVIR01008350.1 coordinate 1,190, forward strand.
CTGTTGATGAATAATTGTCTATCATTCTCCTAATACACATCTCTTTTCGGTGAAGTTATCTACTTTCAGAGCTATTTAGAAGAGGAAAATTCTCACTTGTTCCAAAATGGGTTATAAACACATTCCTAAAGCAATTTGAAATAAATGCATTCCTCTGCAATTTGATTCTGAAAAATACACAGAACTGAAAATTATATAAAGAGAATACTTAAAATAAACCATAACTGTGGCACAACTACTATATCTGGATACATAATTAGGTGACTAATTATTTCACAAAAGCAACTCCACACCCAAATAGATATTCATTAGTTTCACTCCCACTCCAATTCCTTAACTTCCTCCAGTGTTTTTCATGTCAATTTTAGCTCTGATGTTTTTCTCTATTAAGAAAAACTGGTTACATGGTTTCATCTCTTTTACTGATACATTTGTTTCCTACTTGTGTGTGCAAGTCAATCAATGCCATAAACGTAATTCTTGTTCTTTAACTGTAGCATCTGTCAAAATAAGAAAGACATACTAATTGGTAGACATTAAGAATCCCTAACAGTGCATTAAAACACATGTAACTCAGTTATATTTGAGCAGTTACCATGAAACTTTCAGGTCTCTGTTTTGCTTATTCTTGTTTTGAGGAATTACTATTTTTTAAGAACAAAAGGGGTGGAAACTATTTTAAATTCTTATTTTCATATTAGCCATAAGATTATGTTTAGCTGTCAATAGACCCAGATGTTTTCAAATTAAGTAATTAGCATACAAGCTCCAAAGAAAAGCCACAGCACAGCATTTTTTTTCAGCCTTTTGATAGGAAGTTCTGATTCCAGTTCTGGCAAGCATTATACAAAGCTGCTCCTAACAACTTGTGAAAACTAATGAAGACAACCTTTAAAATCAGAATGAACAGACAGTTGATTTCATAATACAGAAGGAATAGACAGGTTTTAACTTTGGAAATTCTGAAAGGAATAACTTGTCTACAGCATAACCAGTTTTCACTTTCAATCACTTGGCTTGTAGACATAGAAAACCAAGAACAAACCTCTTCCTTCCTTTACCAGGAAAGAGGTAGCCAGAGTTCTTGGTTTTGGAAACTGTACTCCGCAATCATAGTCTACACAGGAAGAGTGCTGGTGGAAGGACTAAGAAAGGAAGGTGAACTGAGAGCCCAAAAGAGTCACCCTGAGATGCTAAGATTTCGAAGTTCCATGTAAAGTTGTTCCTTGTAGTATCAAGGAATCAGGTTGTGGCAAGTGAAGGAGGAACAGTAACCGAGTGCGACATCTTCACCCAGAACTGCCAGAGTATGACCATTACACTAGCAATGGGACACTGAAGCTTTTACTACCACTACAGAAGAAAACAACAGGCCCAGGAAAACCCTGGGGATTCCTGTGACATTATGTTGAGTCAAAAGGGTACCAAAATCAGGACAAGGCAAAGAAAATAGTGTTCAAATATTCAGAACAAATCTCTGAAGACAACTTCACAATCCAAAAGAAAGTTTCAGATGGGCACTTTATATCACCAATAAAATATAAAACTATTTAGGCTTTATGAAAGAGAAGAAGAATGAAATCAAGAGGACAACTAAATAAGTTTTAAAATGACAAGAGACAAAGGTGAAATGAAAAGAAGAGCAGTATTTTTAAATAGAAAGATATTAAAATTGTATATGGAAGAATTAATTGACACTGAAGGCTCTGGATTTAACAACTGTTTAACTGTTATACTACTTAGAGATAAAAGAGAAGGAAATTATATTATAAAAGAAGATAAAAGGACAACAGAGACACTAGGCAGTGAGCATATACCACCAGTACCCTAGTGGACAGGCCAGAGACACATAAGAGAGAATATCATCCAGTATGTAGGTGAAGAGAATTTCCCTACACAGGAGGGAGATGACACTTATTCAGGGGAAAAAAGTAAATACAACACCTAAACTTTAACATTTCTGATGCCTCCAATCCAATAAATATAGAAAAATAATCCTGCCCCCTTCCAAACAGAAATAACGTTTACTTTCAAAAAAACTGAAAATATGCTACCTTCAAATAAAATATACCTACTAATAAAATCTTACATCCTTATATCAAAATCACATTATACATATCAATATATATATATATATACACACACACATGTTTATGCATAAAATCATTAAAACTATAAAAAAATTGATAGAAACATAGAACTCATGTCATACTTAAAACCCAATTAAAAATTAATGCTAGGTACCCTAGCACTGTAGTTCCAGCTACTCAGAAGGCTGAGAAAGCCGGAAGAATTTCTGACCACTCGAGTTAGAGACTAGGCTGGTCAAATAGTGAAATGTGGAGGAGAAGGGGCATAAACAAAAGACCACCACCACCAACAACAAAACCAGCATCATGAAGTACACAAGCAATGATATAATACAGGAAGTTGATTTGACAGCTACATTCAAAAATTCAGACTCTGAAGAAAATATTTTTGTGAAATGCTAACCAAAGTTTGACCATTTACCAGGGACAGATAAATATATATTAATGAACATTGTAAAATGTAGGAATCATATAGACTATACAGTGTACTACTTTAGTTCATGATTTAAATTTATCTTCAATTTGGGGAAAGATGGCCAAATTTGTGTTTGTGTGAGAAATATAGTCATAGCAGTTTTATCACCTGATGCAGTCTGAAAAAAACAGAAACCAAATTTTGTCAAATGATTCTGCTTATGAAGTAGGTATATTTTGTTTGCAAATGAAATCATTCATGTACCATTGTATCTGTCCACAAAATACACAGTATGTAAAAATACACAAATACCATGAAATAATTATTAAAAGATAGTCTTTCAAAATAAAAATGCAAACGAAAACTAAAATACTCTTAAATGTCATATACAGCAAATACAAATTATAATTACAAACTATTTTAAAATTTAGGAAAATTAAATAGTTTACCATGTATCATCAGTTTTTATGTATAGGATGGAATGAGAGTAAAAAGTTAGCATTTACAATTCTTATTTTTACCAAATGCAAACAAGCAATATATTCAACTTAATACCTTAGTAAAGTTCAAGAAAATAACCCTTGCAAAAGTCACTGAAATTAATCAATAAAAATGAAAACAATGAGATATGTACTTAATAAGTCAGAATAAAAACCAATAAAATATACCTCAGGAAAGCAGGAAAATATGAACTAATAAGGATAAAACCAGAGGAATAAAAGGGCAATGAAGTAAATAAAACTCAGCAAAACCAAGGAAGAAAGAAAACTATAAATTTCACTAAAAACAAAAAGTTAAAAACAACCAAATATAGAATTAAAATATGAAAGAGTATCATATTACCCTATCCCAATTAACACAATAAAATCATGCAGAAGTAATAACATAAGGAAATATAAATTAACAAAATTGGTCCAGAAACAAACAAAAAACCAGAAAAAAAAATATAGGACTAAAATAAGACTAGAAAGAACATATTTAGTCAAAAGGGAATGTGGATAGATGTTTAAGAAATATGCTACTTTAAAATTATATTCTAGAAAATAGGTGTCATCAAAACTGCCATATTCATATGCATTCTATATTCATTGTAACTATCATAAACCTAATACCAAGGTTGATGATGACTTTTTAAAGATACACTTCTCTCATTTCTATTAAAATGCAAATATAACTAAGGAAAATATTTAAATTCAAGAGTATTTTTCCAAGAAAAAATAGCACAGCTAAGAATTACAAATACTTGAAACCCTGAGACAAAGACAGAATTATTATTTTCTGTGGTAACTCTTTCTCAAAATGTTAGAAGAAAAAGATACCAAAGGAGTTATGCCATCCTGGAAAGCAAACTGTATTAGAAACTGACAACACTGAAAACATTGTGACATTAACTCTAGACAAGAAAAGCAAATGATTCAAAGAGATGAGCTGCCAAAGAAACCAAAATACATATAGTATTAAATTTGAATATAAGAAAACGTGACATCTCAAATCACCAGGGAGTTATCATCAAGAAATGCTATTAAGAGAAATCGACTTGTACAAATCCAGCCAGTGCTCAGGTCACAAGGAGAAAGGTGAAGTCGCAGGGGCCAGGGCCAGCCCCCCAGTTCTGATAGACAGACCACTAAATCACTCCCTATGCTTTACTGTTTCTATATTGAACCAGATTAATGAAGAGGGAATAATCACAATATCTGTACAAATGATGTCCCCAAAATTAATCAAAATGGCACAGTCAAGAGGGTAAAAATCTATTCAAATGCTCCCAGGTCCTTATTTATTTTCATGAAACTCGGAAGACAGCAATATTTCTGTTCTGTGTATATAAGAAGCCTGGAGTACAATCTCATAAAATACCACTGAGAAACAATATAAATTCCACCTCTACATACGGGAAACATGTCATCTAAAGCCTGGCAACTTCCAAATTCTATCATGTTTGACTTTCCAACGAACTTTCTCTTTTTCACTATATCCTATATAACCTTTGGTGAGACTGAATTTAAATTAACTTTACTTTCATCCTTTTTCCAATACTCCTTGTTGAATTCTAAGTTACCAAATATCCACGACTGGAGGTCTCCAAATTAACCTAAGCTACCCTCTGCTGGGTCTATTTTTAACTTTGCTGTGGACATTTAAAGAAAGTCAATTTTACAAATGAATAATAACAAATCTTTAGTAATTGGTTGCAAAGTAATGCCATTATAAGATTATCAGCATATCAGATAGAAAACCTAGAACCCCCACCCAAGTGTATGTTTCTAAACGCCATTAGTTTAGGCTGTTTCCCAGTGAATGTTACACCCTCCCTCACCAGGGTTCAGAATTATGGCATTACAGAGAAAGCCAAAGAAGAAAATTGCATCTGCAGTTTTCACAACCATTTTCCCCAATGCCAAGATAATTCAGACAGTAAAATAAATGCCCTGTGACAGAGCTGTGATTCAAATTTGAAGATCCTTCTTTTAGTACCCAACACCACAGCCAGCACCATGTCCCTCCAGTACTCAACCACTCCTTCTCTAGGTGGTGCAGCTATGGTTAGCTTTTGTAAGTCCACTGACAAAAGTGACTGGTGACAGCCAGTCAAATAGGTATTTATGTCAACTATGTATTCTAATCTTCCTCTGTACCATAAGCACACTGGGTTCAAGCCACACATGGCTTTTGATTGAGATACTCAATTTTTTAAAGTTCTTGGTTACAATCTTTTAGTAACACTCAAGTTTTAAGAGTGAATCCTATCAAAAATTTTCATAAAGTAAGTGTTGTGTACGCCCTCAGCATCCCTTTGAGAGACCCACTGAGGACAGGAAGAAAAAGGAAGGGGACCGAAGAAGGAATAGCAAGTGGGAGCTAAATTTGAACTATGATTATGGAGAATTTTGTTTCCTAGAAGTTCAGCCTCCAACAGCAGCCTCATTTATAGAAAAATACAAGCATAATAGTCACTACTTAAGTCTTAAGTCTATGTGTGAACAACCGAACAAACTAATAGCATAGAGACCAGGGACCCTTAAAACCTTGATGTTAAAAACTCAAGTTGGGAAAAAAAATATTTCAAATAGCTAATTATGTACATTGGTAAAATACAGAGAGATAAAGCCTTAGGATATTTTTTCTTCTAATTTAGAAACTGAATACTGTTCATCGGATCAATTTTCTTTTGCGGTAAGATTTTATATTTGCTTGGAGTTATAGTATTTCTTAGCCTAGATGCCTGAGAAAGCACAACTGTTGGGAAAAAAAACAAAGAAAAGTATTTTTTTCTTTCTAGAATCATTAGTTGAAAACATGGAGAATTCTGAGGACACTGGAGTAAGTTGAAACAGTATGATATTGGTGCTATAGCTGATAGAAGTGAAAGTGTGTAATGACAAGTTTTAGTTCATCACATCCTAACTTGATTATATACCATATAAATACTGTATTTGGATTACTGTCTAGGTTATTGAATATAGCACTTGGACTTTCTATAAGATATATAAGCTGGTTAATACTACAATAAAAAAGATTTCTAATATGGAAGTGCTTGGTGATTTTTCATTAAAATCCATAATCTAATATAAAAGTAATATTTCATGGCATTTTTCCAGCATTCACTTTTTTTTTTAGCATTCACTTTTGAGGCCTTGATGCAACTGAATTAGTTGATTTGTATGTGTGCCTTTTCTTTTTGAGAAATTAATAAGAATTAACACACAAGCACTAGTCCTTCCCACAGCTGCCATTATGAAATGTTCTCATGCATAGAGAGGACTCTTCTCCTAATTTTCTTCTTCATGGGCTTCCATTATTGGCATTTAACTACAAAGTCTTTTCAGTTTGGGCCTCTCCTTTACTTTACAGTTGCAAGATCGATAAAACAACAATCCTATTTTGCTGGCATTTTTTGAATCGCTTCTGGAATATTATGTTCTACTGTGACTATCTCATTTTGAGAAGATTGAGTTAAAAAAGGGACATTTGCCAGGATGCTAGAAGGTTTGGAATCAAAGATACATGGATACCAGATGGTGAAATTGAGGGTGGTTCATCTGTGGTACTGAGGGCTTTAAAAAAATGAGAAGAAAGGATTGAAATTTCCCTTGCAAAGCTCTAGGGAACATGCAGGCTCAGACTGACTGGATATTTAAGAAGCCCACACCTTCCTAGGCACACAGTGAAACTACTTCCAGGCATGGGTGCCACGTGATTGCTTTGTGACAAATTAAAATAGCTTACTTTGATATCCAAATCAAAACCCTCCATGTATTTCTCTCCGTTCTTCTAGGGGTGGAATAAGAGCAGTCAGTAGATCCTCATCTTGCTCTTGCTCAACTATGGTACTTCATACACATGAATCTCCCATAGTTTTTCCATAAAGTGTCTAGATGATATAGCTTCTGTAGATGAGCTCCCTCTCCATCAAATAGGAAATTCTCTAAGGGAAGGGGTGTGTCCCTCCATGCACTCTCCTATGCTCCCACACATAAAACACACAATTTCACACTTTGGCAACTTCTATTAGCCAAGCTGAGACCATCTCATTAAACTAAGCACTTCTAGTGGTTAGTGACACATTCCCAATCTTCAGGTGTCTGTCTCTTTATTTCCTGAGCAAAAAAAAAAAAAAAAAAAAAAAAATCTGTTAGATAATGAGACTCCATTTGTTGTATCAGCTTCAGATTCATAGAAACAACTGTGCATCTTCTTGTGCAGACAGGAACATTGCTAAGAATGAACCCAGTGGGTCAAGGGAAGAGATGAAAAGCTGACCCGGGAACATTGCTCTGTGTAAAGCCCAAGAGCCTGTTTAACCTCCAGTGTGAGCTTAGCCAAGGCTGCAGCACTTAAACAGCTGAATCAGTTGTCCTCATAGAAGGCACTTTATTCCCTTCAGCCAGTTCATGTAATAAATAAAAACAGAGACTTTTCGGAGGCATATATTTTCTATATGAGTACCTGTCTTCTAGCTTCCTCAGTCTGAGGTTACAAGAAATCACCTTTCCTTCCCAGTTTTTTCAGACATTTTACTCTTATTTATATAGTTTGTGTTAATGTGCATCGTATCTGACTTTTTTTTTAATAAAATGTGGATGTATGACAGGTTTGTGTAACAGGGTCAAGAAAATATATGTTCACAGGTGTCTGAGGAAGGACCTTGGAACATCTGACCTGTACTTTTCTCAAGGAAACTTAATCCCCACTAGTTACAACACTTCCCACTTTCCTTCCCAGTTTTCTCCCTCCTGCCTGGACCTTCACTGTCAGGGAAGGATTCTGTCTCCTACTTTATAACAAAACTGAATACCTTCGGATGCAATGCAGTGACTCCATTCACTGGGGCTGGGGCCACGGGAAGCTGATGGGATTGGAGGGGCGGATTTTGAACTCAGTTTTGGAAATATGTGTGGGAAAAATTGAGAGACAAAAGAAACATGAAGTCAACATGTAACACTGTGTATCTGGATCTGAGAGTTGAGGTTTGAACTGGAGAAATACTTTTGTGTAGGCAGGACAGCATCATGATCATGAGCATATTGTAGAGTGATTAAAAAAAGAGAATGCCTGGACTCAAGCCTGGGGAACTTTATCTCGAACCGAAGGGCACCATGAGAGACTTACATTTGATACTGCTCATTGCAAAAGCTTGAGTTTTTCTAGTTAGGGGTGTCTTTCTTCAGAGGGGAGATCACAGAAACTTAATACATGTCACCTGCATATTTTTTTTCTGCCAACCCCACATTCGTTCTCCCCAAATCCTGCCCATTCCTTTCCTAACCACTTCTGAAACCTTTCCATCTCCCTCCCACTGCACACCACGACCTCAGTGCAAGCAGTCCTATCAGGCCCTGGGGCCTGTACAATTCTCTATTGTTCTTCCCGGGAAACTTGGGCTCCCTGCCAGTTCTGTTTCTTCGCCCAGCTAAAAAGAGCTGCTTAATGACTTTGTTAATCACACACTCTTGGTAGTTTTCCTTTATTCTTAAGATTATTACCTAAAGGTGTTCCTGGGTCTGACCTCTGTCTCAAGCTGCACGTGGCACCATATCACCTGGCCTTGTCCTCAAGGTCACTCTGGCATTCCTTGGCCCCAAGAAATTCATTTCCCTCCCCTGCTACAGGAGTTTTTCCTCACTGGCCCACACTCCTATCCTTCACCTAGGAAGTTCCTATTTACATCTCACAAGTACCCTCCTAGGGAAGATACCCCTAGGTAGAAAAACTACAGCCCCTCCTAGCAGCATCTAGTACGTGTGTCTCATGGTGCTCATCAGTTTCAATTTCCTATTTAATTCTGTGAACATTTAACTAAGCGTGTGTCCAACTGAGAGCGAGGCAAGCTATCTCTATGGAGCCCTCCTTTACTACTTCATTAGGACTTGGCATAGCATGTAGCACATTATAAAGACTCTAAATAATATATATTGAATGAATCAATTTATTGACTATTCATTATTTTGTTCTGAGGGCCATACTATCTTTAAAATACTTCAAAGTATTTATGAAACTTTCCAAGACTTATGACATCATTTACTCTTTTTTTCTTTTTTTAAAATTCAGACAGGATTTTGCTTTTTGTAGTTCAAGCTGGCCCTGAGCTCAGCCTGCAACTCACAGCAATCCTCCTGCCTCTACCCTTTCGAGTGCTGGGATTACAGGTGTGAGCCACCACACCCGACACTGTGGTATGTGATACTGACTGCTGGTGGGCATGAGTCTCCACTCCTAGTATTGTTGTGTATGGTTACCAGGGATTAAACCCAGGCCTATGCACTTGCAAGGCAGGTACCAGAACCACTGAGCTAAATCCCCAGCCCAACATCATTTAAAGAGATCTGTTAAAGAGAGTATTAGCTGTTTGCTTAATATTTTGTTCTTTTCCATATTCCTAATGCCTATCCTTTTAATAAACTTTAACTATAGGAATCATGTTAACTTATTTTTCTTTATTAACAGTACTGAGCACAGTGCCTAAAGGATGGCAGGTACCCAAAAGTGCCAATGGATAGAATGGAAGTCAAATTCAAGGGCTACTGTTAAAGAGGTGTAGAATGCATGCACTTTGGCCTTGGCTTTAGCTTTGTTAGTCACCGTGTGCCCATGAAAAAATGACTTAATTTCCCTCAGGGCTCTATAAAGTAGGGTGATAATACCTACATATCATATTATTACTCTGAAAATTAGGTGAGATAATCCCTACAAAACCTAGTTTTGTAACCAAAGTGATCTTTCAGGATACATCTAATGTATACTCTAGGAAGTTATTATTTTCACTAATAAATAATGCATGATGGTTTGCACTATCTCTGAAACTTATTACACAGGAAGAGTACAGCATGGTCTCTACATGGCCATTGTTCTTATTAGAGGACAGTGTGACCTGCAGAAGAAGCAACTGGAATTTTTTCTACCTCTTCATGATGTTCCAGAGTTTCCTGAAAAAACCTGGAAATGCCGTAAGGTGAGTAAACTTTTCCTGAAGAAGTGAAGTAAAACTAAAATCTCTCATAGCTGAAGCCATTGCATATCACCACAGGCTTTCCTAGATATAACAATCTGATATTTTAACTCAGCCTCAATGTGGGTGCAAAAATGTAGCAGAGGGCCTGTAAGTATTTATTCATACTGTCTTGCCACCCAATCAAGCCTAAAACTTCTTTAAGTTTATCTACCATCCTTGGGTACCCCTAACACTCAAACTCAGTATTTCTCTTTCTCACATGGCTTGGAAATAAATGGTAAGAATTAGCTATTACTTCAGGAATTAAATTTCCATGAAGGCAAATTATCAGCAACAATTACAAGATATGTAACAAAGATTCTAGATTTGTAAGATAAAATTAATTTATGTTAATGTTAACATGTTATTTACTATTGAAACAAGGAGATTTCTACTGATTTATGTAAGGTCCATCTGAATGTTCAACGTATTAGAACATGAAATACAATTGCTGGGCTTTTTCATTTACTCAATAGAATGTTGCTTTCACCATTTCAAAAATACTTGCCACTGTTTCTCAATAAAAATTGTATCATTCCCTCTACACATAATGAAATTAAAACAATCAAAAAATTAAAATAATGTGTTGGAGTCATACAGGAAACAGGAGCCTATGATGAGAATACCACAGTAATCCCAAGAGAAATGAACCTGTTCTGACCATGGGAAAAATACAAAGTGTTTCTTATATATGTAAAGTTTTCCTCAAGGCACATTGCCTTCATATTCCCTATACTTGCCTTCCCAGTCACTTTTTCTCATGATGCCCTCTATGTAAGAGAAGAATTAGGACCACCGTATCTCTACTTCTTACCCATATGTGGGAGAATGAAGGAAGTTATTATCCCAAAGTTCAGCTTCCAAGAAGTTAACAAAACATCTAATAAACTAATTGAAATCTTGATAGATTTACTTGCAAAATAAGAAATAGTATAAAAAAATCCATGGCACCCTTTACTCATTTTTTTAATCTTATAAAATTATAGTATCACACTATTGCATTAATATGATCAAGATAAAAGCAAAAAGATACTCAAGTAATTTCATTTCAGGTGAAAATGTTCTTATAAAACAATGGTCTTGGGGACCCAATGGTCTTGGCTTTGTTGTATGAACCACTAACAACTCTAATGTTGGGAATGTTCTGACATGTAGAAGCACCAGGGAATCTAAAAGTAGATCACAACCATTAAAAGGGGAAAAAATATTTTGGGAAGCCATAAGTCCTTGTAGCACTTCTAAAATGCCTCCATATAGATCAATGACTCAGATTTTAGTACCCAACTGTGTTCCCATGTGACTAATTTATACTTCATGTCCATCCTCCATGACCTTTTATGACATGTGAAGCATTTCATGCCTCCAATTACTTATCGATTTAAATCAGAATGACCCCAATAAAGTATCTTAGCATAGCCAATCAGACATTGAGAATATGAAACAAAAACCACTTTCACTTCCTTTTGTTAAACTAAGAGATAGCATCAAAGACCTTCGCAATGCCCAACATACAAACTTGGATTTGCACCCTAATTCTGCTTCTGATTCACCACCAATACCAGCACCTTAACTTAGTACTTGTTGCAGAAAAATGATAGACGAGGCAGCTGCCTTGCCACAAGAGGTATTTCAGGGAGCTACAGGACACACCACCTAATAAGGGGATGTATTATTTATAGCACTCGAGAGAATTATTTTCTACCTTCTTTTTCCCCAACTTCTCCCTTAAAATATAAGTTTATTATACTGAAAATGTAACTGTGTAACTTTCTTACTGGAGAATAATTAAAGAAGAATGTCTCACTTTGTCCCTTAATGTATCAAATTCAAAAATAAATGGAAATTACTTGAGCCGTACTTAGTCCAAAAATGCCTCACAGAAAAATAAAAGACATTGTTTCCATGCCAAACAGAGAACTCGCTCTTAAAAGAGACATTTTAGGGCCGGAGATTTAGCTCAGTGGTCCCAGCACCTGTCTTGCAAGCACAAGGGCCTGGATTTGATCCGGTAACCACATATAACAATACTGGGTGTGGAGACTCACTCCCACAAACAATCAGTACCATATATTACAGTGCCAGGCATGGTGACTCACGTCTGTAATTCCAGAACTCAGGAGGTAGAGGCAGGAGGATTGCTGTTCAGTACAAGGCTCACGTTGCTACTAAGGGAGAGGTTCAAATTTGGCTAGGGCAAGTGAACCATGTATTTGTCTCCTGAGCCTGAAGGTTGAAACTTTGGCTCCCTACAGACTTGCAGACCCTTAGAGCCTTGAGCAAACTCGCGCCCATGCCTTGAACCTTGTCAGTGGCTATCTTGACACCTCCACCACTTTTGTCTCTCACCCACAGCCTCACCTCCCCCAAAGCTCATGCTATACAGACCCCCTGCTCACAAAAGTCATTTATTGGGCAAAACCCTACATTAAACCAATAGACCCTCCCCTCCTCCCAGCCTTCATCACACCCTGTGGCCCTTTGCTATATAGATGACACTGAAGCTTGAATAAATCAGAGATATCCAGAAACTTTTTCCAGGGTCTGTGTCTTGACTCTGCACCTCACCCTCCCCAACCAGGAAAAGCCACACCATAGTTTACCAAGACAACAGGCTACATAGTGAGTTAAGGGCCAGCATGAACTAAAAAGACACTGTCTCAAAAAAAAAAAAAAAAAAGAAAAAGAAATGGTAGCCCATTAATTGGAAAATTCCATGTATAAACACAAATAACAATAAAATATTGATTAAAGAGACTTATGGGGTAGTTATTGCCAGTACCTGGCTAAGTAAATAGTAATATCCTAGAGAAAGTAGAATTTGGGAGGTTTTATGAAGTTTGTTTTATTTTTTCTGAGGAGAATCTTTTGTGCTGGATCTCTAGTGGAGAAAAACATCCTTTACTGAATGGCAAATAACAGGAAGGGCACAGTGACCACACTCATAGTAAATCTACAAATAGGTAGATGCCACTAGACTACAGAGGAGAATATTAATTTTCCATGAAAGATATCCTCGATCTGATATCCTATTGCTAGAACTGCTTAAGAAAACTTAGCGATGACTCAGTTATGACAGCAGTCCATTCAACCAACCTACAAATATTTATGAAACACTTTCTAAGTTCCGAGTATGGTGTTAGATGTGCAGATAAAAATGTAAATAAAGACAGACATAAAGCCTGTCCTCCAAGAGGGTCACAGTCTTGCAAGGAATACATCCAAATAAGACTAAGCAATTGCATGTGCAGTGGGAATACCTGGGGAAAATGCAAAAACTGGAGAGCAGCATGAGACAGGGAGATGACTCAGGACTGTCAACTGCAAAGAATGGCCTTGGTATCCTGAGTAAGGAGAAGGAATACAAAGAAAGACAAAACCGCAGGACAGCACAGGTGACCATTCAAGGAGGGAGCAGGAGCAGTCCCCGCAGGTGAACTAAGAACAGCCCAGGAATGTCGAGGATGGAACCATGCCAACAGAGGGACCTTTGTCAGTCAACGCAAGGCAGGCAGAGTTTGCACCTTTACAGGAGGAAAAACTAAAATGAACAACAGTCTAGATGGTATTAAAATGTTTTTTGAGTAAAATTTCTTTCTGAGATTGCTGAGGCTCTGCTTGTCCAAAACTGTGAGATAACTTCCGGAGGAGATGTGAACTTGGTCAGCTGTGCAGTCATAGTGAGATTAACACACAAAGCTGTGGAAGGCTCCAGAGTGGAACACCCCTTTCAGCACACTTGGCATGGAATCTCTCACCCATGCCACAGTCACACTGTACACCCCATTAATACTAAAAGTGAACAAATGGTTTGTTCCTCTCTTCATTACTCAACAAATACTGATTATGTGTCACTATCTGCTAGGTACCAAACTATGTTCTGGGAAGAAAAGGAAAAGTATAGAAGAAAAGATGCTGGTAACAAGCTACATAAAAAGGCAGAAAATACATCAGATCCTAGTCACCTGAGGTTTAAATCTAAGCTCCGTATCTTGCTAATTCAGGGGTCTCAGGTCAGTTGCTTAACCCCCTAAGTCTCATTTTCCTTTTCTTGAGTGTGAAGATAAAGCACTACTATGAAGTGTTTTGTGGAGTTAAAGGAGATGATATACACAAAGCACCCAGGAAAACTTCTGCCCACAAACTTAGTGGCTCAGAATGACCCCCCTAACACACCTGGTATCAACCTTACTCTCTGCTCTTTATGCCAACTTTCTCCCTCACTAGAACTTGCAAGCTCAGATATGGGCACTGTAATTTAAAAGCCATCCACATTCTCTGCCCTATAAACAGCTACCTCTTGACCATCCACTGCAAGAAGTACAAACTTCCCTCTGAAGGACAGGCTCATGTCTTAATTTCAGACCACTGCGGGTAGGAAATTCCAGGGTCCAAGTACCTTGACCCATGGGAAAATACAGAGGAACTGGGGGAAGAAAAAGCCTTAGACACCCAGAATCCTCATCCTATGGGGGAAGGATGACTCCAGAAGACTAAGTCAGGGGCTTCTGAAATTCTGCTTAGCAGAGGAAACACTCGCCCAGGACTAAGGGCCATACAGTTTAGAAGGCAACACTCCATGAACGAAGGAACCGCTGAACAATGGCCTCTCTATGGAGCTATCTGACTAGCTGGGATTCCATAATAACCTGCTTCTTTAAACTACCCCACTCCTTTAATTGTTCTAGAGAAATGCCACTTATGTCCCTTCTTTTTCTTATTTTGAAACTATTCCACAACTCTAAAAAGTCCAATGTTTTAAGATACCTGTGTATCGTGCTTTGCATCCATATTATATTACCTTTGGATGCAAGACATAAAATCTTATCTAAACTGCATTTACCACCATTGCCGCTCATCAGCCTGGGGATTTAAGTATCTCCACAATGTTAAGCATCTTGATGATACACATTTCAGAGGGGGGGCAATGCTCTATAAATCTAAGTTTACATCCAAAAATGGAATCCATAATATATATATATATATATATGAGTCATTTAAACAAAAGAAGCTTCATTCGTCATGGAGACATATGATTCACTAAATAGTCAGAAGGAGAACAAAAATCTCCAATGGGAAAGTCAAAGGGGAGAACACAATGAACTCAGAAACCATATCCCAAGTTCTATGTCACAGTAAACCCGGCCCAGGGTCCTGACACTCCGGGGACTGTGCAAAGTCTGATGCCAGCTGCCCATGTCACAAAATCTGCAAGGCCAGGGCTGTGAGCTGCACCATCAGGAGAGGATGACCTTCTCAACGGTTTTTTCATTAGCCTGATCTCTCACCATGGACCCACTCATCTCTCCTTCCAGTTGAGCTATGACTTGCTCCCCTTACTGATTCACTCCAGGCCTCCTCTTTAAAATGCAGATGCTGAGCTGCTAAAATAGCCCCAAGGCTAAAGCGCCAAACAGACAAAAGCTGAATAAGTGCACCTGGGGCTCCAAGGACAAAGGCCTTAAAACTGAATCATTTCCCACAAAGCAGCACTTCACCCACTCACTGATGTGCATCTGTGGCCTGTTCACACTGTGGATGGCTGTGGACGGAAATGCCTCGGTTCACAACAGGCACAGTGGACCTGGAAGAGGCTTCCTCGGCCGTGTTCTCTCCTTGGTTTTGGCTCCAAACCTTGTCACCCTAACATAAGGACACAAAACAACCCTGCTTGGTGGCTTAGAAGGTTCCAAATAGAAATTCCAACTCTCAGGCTGACCTACTAATACATGACCTAGGCAAAGTATCACTTAAAAATCAAAAAT
The DNA here is from genome assembly GCA_004026965.1 of Petromus typicus. Lineage (NCBI taxonomy): Eukaryota > Metazoa > Chordata > Mammalia > Rodentia > Petromuridae > Petromus > Petromus typicus. The sequence goes on from PVIR01008350.1 coordinate 16,949, forward strand.
ATAAAAACAATCTACTTTATCTCAATATGGCAATATTTTCAAGTAACTAATGAAAGAAGAGTCTAAAGAAAAGGGACCTCAGGATGTTGGAACAACAGTCACCCCCTCAGGGTTCCCAAGAACTGTCCAAGCAATTGAAACTTACTAGTTCTTTATATTCTTAGTGTGCTGAATGCTGCCCTTTGGACTTCTAGCTTTTCTCCTGGTGTCCATCTTCACTAAGAAGATGAAAGTGTTCTGCCCCCACCACTCTAGTGTTAAAACAACTTAACAGCTATTACTATACTTGTTTTTCTTACCTGTCTTGGTTGAGTAATATTGTTGTAATTCATTCAGTATAAATTTACATAATTTTTAATCAGAATCCTTGCACAAAGCTACGTTCCCAGTACCTTTTATATTTACTTCAAAACAGAGCATTACTAAATTCCCCAGTTTTTCAGGCTGGCCTCCAAACTTTAATTCTCCTACCTCAGACTCCCAAAGTTCTGGGACAATTTGTGGGTCACCACACCTGGCCCCAGAGTAAATTTCTAAAGCATTAAAATGAACGAAGCAGAAAGAGCATACTTTCTACCTTTAAGCTTATCGTATAGCTATAGATTGAAAGAACATTAAACTATAAATAACAATGCAAAAGATTATAACTAAGCTCTGAAATGAACAGCCTAAACAAATTCCATAACATTAAGGTGAAAGAAATTACAGGAATAGGTGGTTTACAGAAGGTAGGAGCAGGCTCTCCCAGAGTTAGTACTTGAGTGGGAGAAGGCGAAAGGTCTGAGTAGGTGGTCTTCACCTTCTTTGTGTGACAGAGGCTTTATAGACAGCACTTAAAAATATAAAATAAAGAACACTGGATTACAGAGGAAATGAATTACAGACATTTCTAGTATGGTGCCTGTTTTGACAATATGAACTTATTCCTGTGCAACTGATGTGTTAGGAAATAACTTGGGCATGACACAGATTTCATGTTTCTTTACTCACCATCCCATTATAAGAATTAAAAAAACTCCAGTGAACCAAGCCACGTGGGATACAAAGAATGCACAACAGTACCCCAAACGTCTACCGCCTGCGCAGTTCCTCAGTGTGCCGTGAGCTGCCTTCATCCACAGCTGATAGGAGAACTTCCTAACTGATTTTCAGTGACCTTATGTCGTGGGTCAGAAGTCAGATCTATTCCCATAAACAAACTTCAATATGTAATATCACAGTTATCCTAGCATTTATATGTTAACACACATACATACTTACATATATATGCATACTATCATTTTACTCAAATCCCATTCTTTTTTTTTTTTTTTTTTTTTTTTTTAGGTTTTTGGAGACAGGGTCTCGCTTTGTGGTTCAGGCTGGCCCTGAGCTCAGCCTCAAACTCACATTACAGCAATCCTCCTGCCTCTGCCTCCCGAGTGCTGGGATTACAGGCGTGAGCCACCACGCCCAGCACTGTGGTATGTGGTACTGGTTGCTGCTGGGTGTGGGTCTCCACACCCAGTATTGTGTGTGGTTACCGGGGAATCAAACCCGGGTCCTTGCGCTTGCAAGACAGGCGCCGGAACCACTGAGCTAACTCCCCGGCCCCTCAAATCCCATTCTTAATATTGAGAAACTTTTTGAGTATTATGTTCCAAATTTCATTTTTTCCACAACTGTGGCAGATTTTATTGTGTTATTTTGTATAGCCAGGAATTTTTTTCAGAAATACTTAGTTGCAATATTTCAAAATTGACTATATGTATTTAAAATATTTAAAATCAAATTTGTAAATATAAGTTGCTGTAGTTATAGCAGCATAGTTTGTAATAGCTAAATCTTGGAACAGCCCAAATACCCATGAATGTATAAATAAGAAGTGTTTTTTCTATAAAATGGAGTATCATGCAGCCATAAAAACAAATAAACTTGAGGGATTTATACCCAAATGGATGTATTTTGTGGCCATACTTTTAAGTGAAATAAATAGGATACAGATGTATAAATACCATATCATTTCTCTAGTATGAGAAACTGAAGATGTAAAAGAGGTCTAGAATGTATGACAGGTATTATTCTTACTGCTCTGAAAATTATGATAGTTTATGTGGTCAGCTACTAGGTCTAGCTATTTGTGAACTACACATACACACACACACACACACACACACACACACACACACACACACACACACACACACACAATGTTGTCCATAACTATGATGTGACCTACAAATGCTGTGGTTTCTATTCATGACATTTTTAGCAGGTGATTTTAAACCTACCATCATGGTTGGCAAAAGGCTACATTTCAGTTAGACACTGGCAATAGCAACAATGCAACTTTTCCCTGATCCAGTTTCACTGATGTCCTGAATTCCATTCATCTTCCAGGTAGAGAAGTCTATAATAGGAAGTGGAACAGAGAAGAGCAGGATGTGATGTGCACACCCAGCCAGAGACAGTACTTACAAGAGAAGAAACAGAGAAGGACAAGAGAGAAAAGTAGAGGGGAGAGAGGGAGAGGAATGCAGAATATAAAACACCACCATCAATTCCTGTACATTTCTGCATGATATTTACAGTCTTCAGGGCACTCTGCTTCCCAGGGTCACCCTTTCTACCCCAGCCCAGATGTAGCCATTGGCTCATGCTGGCCTTTGCTGCCCTGTCTAGTTATACTGATTCCTTCCCAACATGCTAAGGTCTGGACGTGTCCTCCAAAGTGTGTGTTAGAAGCTTGATCCCCAGGGGAGCACTGTATGGATGGAACTTGCTAATTAGACAAATGTCCTTGTATGGGGCTGGGTGTTTATGATGTGACCAGGCTCTTATCAATCTGCGTCCTCCCTACACTGCTCTCTCCTTTGCATGTCTATCTTCTGTCATGTTAAGATGCAGTATAAAGGCCTTTGCCAGATGCTGCCAATATAACCCTAACCTCCAAAAGAATGATTTCAATAACTTTTCATTGTAAGTTATCCAATATCTGTTATTCTGCTCTCAGCAGAAAACAGATTAAGGTAATATGAATCTGCCAAAGTACTCTTTCCTCCTCAAGTACAATATAATGTTAAGATTACTCTGAAATTATCAGACACCTTGATGTCTTCCCAGTGTTGCCTTCTTGAGGACTTGATTTCACAAATATGTCCTCTGTATCTATTATGGAAAGTCAAGGTCTGAGAGCTTCCACTCAGCCTCAAATGATTAAGAGTTATCAATTAATTGCTTCTGATCTGGTCACAACTAGACCTGTCCTGGCTTCTCAGAGATCCACCTAATAATGAGAAGCTAGTAGCACTAACTTACATATCCTATCCAGCTATGCGAGGCAGGAATGGGACAATCATGGAAGACTGTATTACAGACCTTAGGCACAATTCACCCCATGACCCCAACAACCAGAGAGTAATGATTCTAAGCATCAAGTTTTGAGTCACTTCTTACTCCACCTTGCTGCCCGGCCTTCCTCCAGGTACACAAAAGGTATGTCCTCTTGGTCCCCACTTGCAGTTTCTAATCTCCAGCCACTCAAGGACACAGTTCATACATGTACAAACACAGCACACCTGAGCTTCTGCCCCACACAGCTCTTGAGCCACTTACACAAGTGAGATGCAAGAACGCCTCAGGACAGTAACTTGATTTGCTTGCAAGAAGAAAATTCTTGTTTCTCTCCTCAGTGATCTGCCACTTCCCAAATAAAGTGAAAAGTAATTAGCAGGATTCTAGATTTCCTACTACTCTTTTAATTAAAGCTATCTTACTTTTGTTAGCTTCATATTTGTGCAATCCTCATAACTTTTAAAAACTAAAACATGGAAAATAACTGAACATGATGACCCTTGAGTCCCAGTCTCTCAGAATAAGACATGCCAAAGTCCTGTTCTAGGAACACAAGTAAAGCAGATGGACACCTTGACACAATGTGATCTGGGAATACAAGATGCCTACCCCAAATCAGTGCCTTCCCATGCTTCTTGTAATTTCCATCTCTTTCACACTGTCAGAGACAAAGCCAGTCACTGAAGTAGTAAAAGTAGACTGCAATCAGTAATGGACTATTGCAATAGCAAAGGATATCCTTCAAGACCCAAGCTTAACTTATGTCTGTGCAAAGGTGGCCTGGAGTTCTAAAGGGAGAGAGAGAGTAGGGCACTCGGTAGGACTGGGGAGGTGAGCTAGTAGAAAGGATTAGTCAGTATCAATGAGATGAGGCCAGCTGTGTCTACAAGCTGAGAACTAAGGAAGTCAGGACTCTGTCCTCCCATTGCAAGGAGAGGAGGCTTTCTATTGACAGTCGCCTTTTAAAGCAATGCCTTTTAGTTCCTCAAGAAAGACATTCCTGAGTTGTACCAGATGCACAGATATCTCAAAGTTTACAGAGAGAGCATTCACACTGTAAAGCCTTTTTAGTAAATGCTGTAAGAAAAATATAGGGTCAGAAGCCTCTCGGAATAGTTATTTCTCCTGGCACCCATAAGCTTTCACAGGAAAACTCTGAAGAGGGCCAGGGATTGTCCTTGTGATACAGCCTCCAGCCGTTAAAAACTGCTAAGGTGTTTTCTTTGTAAGTCTTTGAATGCAGGCCAAGTTGAAGTCTACTCAAGTTGAGGTATAATCAAGAAAAGGACTCAAGAACCTGGCTAGAGTTTGGTCAGGAAGTCTTGCCAACACCCAGAAGCTGATGGAGCTATTTATAAGTTATTTACTGAGGACTTTAATATGACAAATCATTTAAAATCATTATCCCCTTAGCATCTCTGCCCAAAGACAGAGATTCACCAAGAACAGGCACCCTTTGGGGAGCTAGGAAAGAGCAAAGCACAGAGTCAAAGTACCACCATACCTGCAGTGATTATGAAGGAACTGTCCCACCAAACTTGCTTTAGGAGAAACCTAAGACTCCTTTTCATATCAACAAGACTTAGTGTCTTTTAAAATAGTTTATTATTTTATGTACAATAAGAGCCCACTTGAAAATTTCTTTGGTTTTGATTAGCAAACCCTTCAATCCAATGATATTAAGTAGAGCACAGTCATTTTAATTACTACCAACTTGGATATAGAGAATATTCTACAATAGCTAAGTTTCAGTGCATGGCCATTCTGAAAAACAGCAAGCAATAAACTTATTTTGATAACCAAGAAAAGCTTATGGTCTTAAAGACAGAACTCTAGCATATACAATATGATTTCCATAGGTCACAGTTTACTTCTTTCAGATGGACAAATGGCTTGCAGTCCCCAACACAGCTTGGCAATGACCTACTTTGAATCTTATGTTCATTTACAAGCTGAAATACTGAGAACATGAGTCTTTCTTTTTGCTCATCTCACTTATTTTATTAATTATGTTTTAGAGATATGTTCTAGAGATACATCTATTTTACCGCAAATGATAAGATTTGAATAATTCTCCATTATGTATATATACAACTTTCTTCTTTTAAAATAGCAAAACATTTATTGGTACATTTTAGACTTACTCATCATAAGGGATTTGCACAAGGACTTCTCCCCCTTTTCTCCCATTCCTCCCTCCCCTCACTAGGTACAAAAGTTCTGGTTCTCTTTTCTCGTTCTCTTTTCTCTTTTTTGTGTGTCCTGCCTTTCTCTTTTCTCTTGCCTTTCTAGTTCTTCATCTCATTTGAACATTTTATTAATCAATATCTGTTATACACTGTAGTCCTTATTTCCATGTACATACATCTATACAACAAGTTTATTTCCTATAAAAACTTCATTATCTCATCATCTTTCTGGGTGTCTAATATATTTTAATAGTGATATGATGTAACTGATGATCCCTGGCCTTTTCTTGTCTTTTCCTTCCCTATATACCCTTCTCTGCTAGTTTCACACTTAGCTTCCAATTTTAATGCTTGCCCCTTTGGCAATACTCATTGAAGGTACAGTTGCCAGGCAAAACGCATGATTTCCAGTTAAATTTAATTTCATAAGAGTAATTAATAATTTGTACTAAGTGTTATTGAAATTCTGGCAACTTTATTCCCAGGGAAAATTCCACTACTGAATCTTTTTCCCTTTTTGAGTGAACAAAACTCTAAAACATTGTTCTAGAAGATTGTGAAAGTATATTAGCTGCTTAAAATATAAATTAAAACATGAATGGTTTCCAGGAGCCAAAGGTAGTTTGACTTCTAAGGGAGATCTAGCAATTTCAGAGAACTTCGCCATGATCTATGTATTAATTGTGATGCTATTTACATGGCTGCATGCACTGACCAGAATTTCTACAATGAAAAGGATGAGTTTTGCTATAAATAATTAACAACTAAACAAACTTGGCTCTCTTTTATTTTTCATTTTGCATACCAGGCAACCTAGGGGCTTCATACTGAGCAATACCCCCAGTCCTTTTTTTAAAGTTTTTATCTTAAAACACAGAATTACAGAATAAGTCACTGTGCTGCCCAGACCGGGTTCAAAGCTCCTCCTTCTCTAGGTTGACAGAAATCTGGGATTACGTGTATATGCTACCATACCCAGGTAAATCTAACTTTAGGGAATACTATACACTACTTAAGACCACATGTACCTTATGCATTTCAGATATTATTTTATTCAATTTTGGTATCACCAAAATAAGTGTCCCTCAATAGCTATTTCATTTTTTAATAGTTCTGAAGTCCATAATTCTAACAATACATCTCTTTCCACTAACATGTATGTTCATTCCTGAAATAATCATGTAATATTAACTGGATTATAAATACAAAAGTGAGAAATAGAAACTCTACCAAAGAGAGTTCCCTCCTGGCTGGTCAGCAAAGAGATGTGGATTTTCTTTTAAAGTGACATATGGGTGTAAAAATGTCTAATGAAAAACTGGAACATACACAAGGCTGAATGCATTAGTCCCTTATACATCGCTAAGACAAAGTACCTGGCATACAAATGAAAAGAGATAAGAATTATTTTGGTTCACAGTTTCTGATGTGTCAGTCCGTGGTTGCTGGCTAGAAGGAAGAAATATCATAGCAGAAAGCCCTGGTAGAGGAAAGCAGCTCACCTCAGGGCAAACAGGAAGCAGAAAGCAAGAAGAATCCATAGGAAAGAGGCTAGGTGCCAAGTTACCGGCCTCAGTACACCCATGCATACCTTAGTAATTTTCTATGTCTCTTGAGCTAATCAAGTAGATAACCAAGATTCTCTACGACAGTGATAGCAACCACTAAACTCTACTACATCTCAAGTTCAAAATACTTGAGTTGAGCCTTTAAAGTAAGGAGCTTCGGAAGTAGGTAAAAGAAAACAGGAAAAAGAAAGTACACAGGAAAAAGAAGCAGATTGGCTGAGCCCATGGGCCATAGAAACAATGTAGCCCCTTGTTGTCCAGGAGTTGCCCGAGTTCTAGCTCGTTAGAAAGTGACACTGGTTAGCTCAACAGAAGAGCTGGCAGTACTGAAAAGATATGCTCATTCACAGCTTCACTAAGCACATAATAAGCAAACACCCAGAGCATATAGATGGCAAAGAGAAGAATGACCACCATGTTCCACAGCAAAAATGACCAAGCCACTCTGCTGTCACCACTAACAACCAACAACCCCCACCCCCTGACCTCTGAAACCAAGAGTCAGCCCTACTGTCTCCAGGGCTTTTCCCACCTACTACAGATTCTGAAGCTCAACCCAAGTCACATGGCCATGCTGGGCTGTGCAGAGGTAAAAACAGCTCCTCCAAGGTCATATGCTGTAGGGCATGCCCCAAAATAAGAGAGGGAGCTAAATGCTGAACAACTAAAAATGACAAATGGCGAACTATGCCTGATGTTCCTAGCAGAGGGAGTATCCAGCGCCGCTGCAGTCTTGGCACAGCTGCGCTTGCTGTTCTTTATTCCCCAGCTGGAGAGAATTTCCTCTCCAATTCTGTAGATTTCAACTACCCCGTGCAGGGGATGCCACACTGCATGCTGAGCGGCATCTCCTGTGCTTCCCCGGCCTGGCCTCCTCCCCACCCATGCTTGTCAAAGGTGAAGAAGCCCCGTGTCTTTCTAGCACCTTGTGCTCAGTCAGCACAGTGTCTTCTACAGAATCAGCCGCCCAGTGCCTGAGCTCTGCACCGAAAGCTCCCAGGCAACTCAGCATGCGCAATTGGAAAGGCGCCCTCTTCATTTGGCAGGATCCGATCTCCCAATCAGCCCTTTTTATTTCAGCTTTCAGAAGATCCCAGCCCTGAAGGCCTCTGTCGTGAACGAAACCTCAATAAAATGGATTATAAATCAGCCCAAACCACCAAAGATGATATCGATGTGCGTGTGGCTTTGGAGCTGCCTAAGAACTGGCAGACAGCGAGGCTAAGGCTGCCAGCGAGCTCATGGAAGACAGCAAACAGGCTCCAGGCCCGCAGGGGCTGCGCAGGGAATCCCGGCTTACAGAGCCTTTTCTGACAGCGCATAAACAAAAGAATGGGCCGTGACTTATCAGGCCTTTGACGAGCTAAATGAAAAGAGCCTGCAGAACATCACATTATTTTTTCTTCTAATCATGAGGAAAGAAACAATGTATTCCACGTGGCTCGGGAAAAAAGAGGATTACAATGGCGGAATGGAGTGTCCCCGCCACCCCATGTGCACACACACATATTCAAAGAGATTGTAATGGGAGTTTTATCTCCGACCTCCGATGTCTCATAGAACAATAGTCTGTCCTTTCAGCCATGACTAGCACATGGTGCCACTTCGATCATTCCCCCCTCTCCACGACACCGTCATTGCCTCTTCCCTGCAGAAGTCATTGAAGAGCAGCGGGATGGAACAGAGCCCCATTATCCCCTTTCACAAAGCAGCCACAGCGTCTTGTAATAAACAAGAACGAGAAAGACACTTTCATTTGCAGCCAAGTTCAGGCTTTGCACAAATGCAATTTTGTAGATGAAACTGGCTGTTTAAGCGGAGTTTTATGAATATTCCAGGTAAGAGATAAAATGAGAAGTTATGACGATCAGAGAAAAGTCTCAACAATCCAATGACAAAGACAGATAATATGAATTTCCACACTGACCTCAGACAGGGACTTAAACAGCAGCCTTTGTTCTTCTGTGTGTAAGAGAAGGAAGACAATTTTCTCAGTGTTACATTTTTTGTGGGTTTTCATTCTGAAATTATGTTAATGCCCAATTAGTAAGTAAACAAGAGAGTACTCCCTAGAAACCATTTTACAAGGACACCAGAAAGCAGACTGGAAGCTGAAAGAAATCTGACTCAAAACCGACGGGAGGTCAACTCCCCTTTCATCGTGACTGACCATCTTGTGAGACGAAGCAATATCCTGTAACTTTCCAGAAAGGTAAAGAGCTGAAGGAGTTTTATTTCTGCTTAACTTGCATTTTTACTTCAAATACCAGTAAGAACCATAAAATTATAAAGCCACAAATGTCACTGAGCCCCCATCATACTATAGGAGAGGAAATGAGCTTAACAAAGTCAAGTGATGTACTCAGGGTCACCTGTCCTTTTCTTTTCTCCTCTCTTTGAATCCACAGCACAGAGACCAGGCTATTCCCATCCCCAGAAAGGACCACAGGAGATTCGGAGGCAGCATTTGTGCAAAGCCTGAGAATAGGTTGCAGGGCTCAGTTTAGGCACACAAGGAGGAGGAGCTGGCAGGCGGGAGTGCAGTACTGGCCATGCCTCTCCTGGTTTGGGTTTCCACACACACTCCTCTCCTCCCTTCCATTCCGTCAGGACCCACCACCCCTGCCCAGGTGCGCAGCTCAAACATGGCGACCAGAGGCCAATTCCTGAATGATCCTTAAAAGAGACAGAATCCACATCCACTTAAAGACCCTTTATCAGTACCACCTTGGCAATACTTAAAGCTAAAAGAAGACTTTCATATACAGTTCATTTACCAAGGAAAAATAACACGCTGTTATCAGCTTGCCTTTAAGACTGTCATCCATGAATCGTATGAGAAAGCCAAGACTAAAACTAACCTAAACGTGAGGTACAACCAGCTAAGGAACTATCACCAGCTTGAAAACACTGTAAATATTGTGACCTGGAGTTAATTCACCCATCAAACCCAGATTATCACTTCATGTTTGGTCAACATGAACTTAGAGCTAGGGGCAAAAGACAAGCAGCCCCCTCATGGATGCCGTATGTTACACTTTCCTTCTTAGGTAACATATTTTTTTTATCCTACCTTATCTCACAAAGTAAATTTAAGCAACACACTTCCAACTCAAAATTTTTGCTTCCTTGATAAGGAAAAGACCCAAGCTACTTTTTTATGTCTGTTTATAAACACCATAGGACACGATTATATGGGAATCCGTGGAAAGCAGAGTAAAATCAGTGAGATTCGGTATGTGAGGGGGAGTTTCCTGTATAAAAAGGTTCATTAGCCTCCTGGAAGTCAGTCTGCTGATGGGAGGCTGCATCAGATGCTTTTGAGTTCTCTCTTGTTTGAGGTAGTAGCAATCCGTTGTGCTGTTCACAAACCTGTGCATCACTTCCTCTTCTATCTTTCATTGTTTGACAGTCACAGTAAACTGTTAACATTATGATAAAGAGGCTAAGAGTGTGAGATCTGAGTCTGGCCGCATGGGTATTTGCACTTGGGGAAGATTTTTAATTGCTAAGCCTCAGTTTCACAATCTTTCAAATGAGACATTTGTCACACAGGGTTGTTTTGAGCCCCAAAATCATATCAAATGAGAGAATGAACCCAAAGTGCTAGGAGCAATAACTACATGGAAAAAGTACTCTAAGAAACCTTGGCTATTATTATCTTTTATTATTTCTTAATTGAGAGCTGGTATTCAACATGAAAGATCCGACATCAGAGAAAACAGGATAACCCCTAACTCCTTGAGATCAAAAATGATCTCTCTGAAAATGTCTGTGATTAGAAAACCAATGTTAAAAAATACCACTTTTAAAATCTAGAAAAAGCTAGTTGTTATATCAATAAAATCTCTCAAGAGATAAATTTCCAGAACTGAATGAAACACTTAAATAAACACTGTTTTCTCAAAATGTGGGGAATTCAGGTGACACTTCAGCAAAGCATGGGGACTTCTCCGAATAGTATTTTTATTTTTGTCCATGCTCCAGTGAAGAGAGTTATGTGATCTTTCCTGGTAGGTCTGTTAATATGTCTTGTAAAGTTGCTAATTCTCACTAAATACACTAACTTTAATTAGTAAATTCAAGCTATGGTAAAAATCAAAAACAAATGAATATATCCTTTCAGCCTGGGAGAACACAGATAAACTCTAGCCTAAGTTTGAGGTTAGACTAGAGTGGACTAGACTATGTGAGGAAAGTGTTAATTCAAAAGTTACTTTGCTAGTGTCTCTTTCTACAGGTTTGTGAATATTTATCATGCCCTCCGAACTGGATTCTTTGGAACTTGGTTCAGTTCTGAGTGAGCTGAGCGAGCTGAGTCACTCACTGAACTCAGCACAGGCCGATGGGAACAGGAGATGGGAGATGTTTACAGGAACAAACACTGCAAATGCGGAGATGACTGGCCACCTGACCCCAGAGAAGAGGAGCCTGGGATTGGAAATGCAGCGACCTTCACTTATCAGTAGCTTTTTTTTTTGTGGTTTCACTCACTGGAGGTCAATACCATATCACGATACCACATCCTCCACCTCTCCTCCTTGCATCTCGTCAAGGCACTGTGCCCCCCGGTGTCACCACAGGATTCCAAAACGAAAGGCAAGTACTGAACAATAAGACGGGGAGAGACAGAGACAGAGCCCATATTCACATGACTTTCATTATACTATGTTGTAGCTGTTCTTATTGTTAGCTATCGTTAATCTCTCAGTGTCTAATTTAACAACTTATTCTCTACATGCAGGTATATATAGGACAAACCATAGCATATTTTTTAGGGTTTGGATCTCAAACTTCCTACAAAATTCTCAATACTTCTGAGTTTTTGTTTTTGAAAACTAATTGCATCATAGGATGCTGCAGTCATGAGTGACTGAATCTACGGACAAGTTTATAGCTGATGTGCCGTTAGGAAGCAGGGCCAGTCGGAAAGGCTGTGTCTCTGAAGTAACTCTCTCACTCTCTCTCCTCCCTCTCCCACTCACCCCCTCTTCTCTCTCCCTTTCCCTGTGGTCTTTCCTCTAGCTCTTCTCACTCTCTATGCTTCTACCCAGCATAAAGAGTAGCTTTACCCTACCAGGACCCTCTGCCATGACGTCTGTGCCTTGAACCCAGGCACTGACAGATGGAAACCTCAAGCTGTGAGTCAAAATAGTTATCCTTCTTCAGGTCTCAGGTGGCCAATATTCTTCCCAGCAATGGTCTTAACTATTGTTTCAGACATCCATTGGAGGTCTCTAAACATATACTCTGGAGATAGAGGAGAGGACTGTGGTAATTCCTTGGCACCCAACATGGAAAGACTACTCACAACAAGATCTTACTACTCTGAAATTGGCAGTGATGATGATGATGATAACAACAACGTCAAGGACAGTACTGTTTACTGAACATGCATATATCAGACAGTGAGCTAAGTGGCTTAGACATAAAGTCTTATGTAGTCCTCACAGAACTTCTGCCCGTCTGAGACTCATTCCTTTCCTGCCCCCTTTTCTGTTCTGTTTTGCAGAAGGGTGATACTTTTTGCTGTTTGGCTCTAAAAGAAGAAACTGGTAAGACAGTAAAGCCAAGATATCCCCCTCTTCACTACATCTTGATCAGCGACACAGGGGTCTCCTCCACTTCCATCATATTGCTGGCTGACTTCTAGATGGCCTCCGGCCCCAGCTGCTTTACCTCCTGACAGGCTGTTCCTCTGGACTAAAGCTAGTAGACACTTCCTGCTGTTGCAATATTTGGGTTGTTCAGTGACCCAGTTGGCTTCTTAGCTTTTCCATCACTTGCTTAACCAATTAAACTCCCTTTGGTTCAGATATTCATAGTGATTTATTTTTTCTTCTTGAGCCATTATTAGTCTTAACGTGGATAATAGCTTATCCAAGATTATAGTCAGAAAGCAGAAAATGTGAGTCCAGTAACTCCAAGGCAATAGGTCTTGAATACTCTATTATGTTCTCCTTCTCCCTCTCCCTGTTTGTTCTTGTTCTCTCTCTCTCTCTCTCTCTCTCTCTCTCTCTCTCTCTTTTTCTCTCTCTCTCAGGACTCTACACTAAGATATATCCCAGCCCTTTATTTTTTATTGTGAGACAATGATGAAATAAGTCTCTAAATTTTCCAGACTGGGCTCAAACTTAGAATCTTCCTGCTCAGCCCCCCAAAATCTCGGGATTATACTTTACATGCCCAGATATATTTTAGTTAGCTAACAATAAAAATATAAGACAAAAAGAAAATAAAGGCACTTTTATCTAGCTCACTATTTCATGAACAATGATTCTCCAGTCTTCTCCCAAAAGATATGGCCAGGGGTTTTCCTTGTACTATAAGATTTGCTAGCAAATCTAAATTTATATGTAAGTCAATAGCAATAGGGCTTTCAAATCATGAATGTCTTGATTTTTTTTTCCTGATGCTTTAAATGTACTGCTATAAAGTGAATATACCATGTATTTCTTTGACTAGGTTTCAATCATTTGTAAAGCAGCAGGCTGTGTCAACAGTATAATAGGTAAAGTTCTTCAGTGAACACGCACTGAAGAACCCAAAGGCCACCAGATTCTCCTGCAAGTATTCCACTCTTCAAGAAATTTCCCTTATACCCTATCCTGTAAAGTGTCCAACAGATTAATAAGACCTTTCTGTAAGGGTCACTACCACTTTCACTAATTATTTCAGTCTTTCAACTGAAGCACCACATGGTAAACAGCACATTAAAAAGAAGAGTTCAAATATATATGTGCATTTATTCAATTTTAATTGATCTTAATTTCTAGCCAAATATTTTCTGTAAAGGGAAGTCATTGTTTTTATGTGCCTAATCTTCTGTAAAGAAGATTGACATAATTCCTACCAAATTCTGATAGTTCATTCACTGTATAAACTTGCTAAGATTTAAAATTCTATTGTTTAATATAGACAAATTATAAAGATGTGTTCAAAACAGTGCAAAAAATAAAATAGCAATAACCATTAAAATTTGGAGATCTCGTCTATTAATATTTGTTTCCTTTCAATTACTTTTGTCCTTTTTTTACATGAGATAAGATTATATGTAGTTCTGTACCTTACATTTTAAAAAATTAACATATTAACATTTTTCTTTATAATATAATAGCTTTAAATATTTAATCTTATTAAATCATTATATAAAATTACAACTGAAGGATCTCACATAACCATATATTTATGTTTAAATATTGGGTTGTATTCAGGTTTTTATTGTAAGCATTATTTCTGTGACTATTTTTCTCTAAAGAGGACTAAATTTCAGATTGTTCTTTAGGCTAGATATCTAAGCTAGAGTAAACTTCCAAAAGTGCAGTTATTTGGTCAAAGAGTAAATACATTCAAATGTTTGTGAAAAATTGCCCAATTATTTTCCAGAATAACTTAAATTTTCATATAAATGATAAAATCACTGAAGTACTTCTGAAATATATTCATAGCCTCTTCAATTTATTTTCTTTTTAAAAATCAAGCTTATTTTCACTGGTTAAAACACAAAGCTCAATCAAGAACTTAATGACTATTGTTTTCTTTCACTTTCTATATTCTTTCAATTTGTAAAATCTTACAAGGATGAAGAAATGATGAAGGTATGTGCAAAATGCATGAAGTATAACAGAATTTGAACTTGCTAAGGTAGATTTTCCCATTTTCATAAAAATCATACTGAGTCTTTTTTATTTTTCTTTTTTCAACTGCTCTTTCTCCAGAAAAAAATCAACTAGAATATCCTTAGTGCTGAGTGACAGTGAAAGGACAGAGTATGTGAGAAGATGTGGCTCCGACATGTGACCCTGTCACACAAATTGAAGAAAGTAATCTGTTGATATTCAGAAAGCAGGCAGAAAGGAAAGCTACCATTTTCTGTCAATATTCACCTTATACAATTTTAGAAAAAGTATTCATATGACATCCTCTAATATCTCAAATTACTATTATTGACTGCCTCTTATAAAAATGACAAAAAAATTATTTGATCCATTTCCAGTGATTTTGCAAAATCCATAGCAAACTGCCACCCTAATAGTCATAGCTATGCTCAGTCCACTGGGCAGTAGCCAGGACTCACGGTCAAATATTAAAGTGCACTTACTGGGCAGGAAATAGGATGTGTACCACCTGGGCCCAGCTCCAGCATGGAATACTGGATCTGAGCTACTCCCAGCCTCTCAGGATCTCAGTTTTGTATCTGTTTAATACAGTCTCAGCCAAAAGCAACAAATATCCTTCTGTTTTCTCGTATTGTATGACTTTAATTTGAGTCCTTACTAAAGCATTGTCTTTTAAACATGAAACAAGCAATCCTTTCCATTTTCTCTGTTCTAGTTTCCCTCATCAATATAGTTTTAATAATGGTATTCTGCCAACTTTGGAAATGTCATCATAAAGATTAGTCATGGCAATCATTGGTCAACTTCATACACACACATGCATCTCTGAAAATTTTTCTTAGTACTCGGCCTACAACAATGAACAGAAAGGTCTCTCCTCATACCAAACTGATACATGTGAGAAAGTAGACAAAATGATGAGGCAGATGAACAGGACAGCAGGTGGTAGAATAGTGGACTAGAGAACAGTGCAGCACTTCTGGTAGATGGTTAAGGAAAGTCCTTCTAAGGAGGACATCTGAGTGGCAAAATGAATGATGTACAAGAACTGGCACATCCAGGGGACAGGGCAGAGAAAAGAGCCAGACTCTCCACAAGAGTGAGCCTGATAAACTCAAGAAAGGGAGGGAAGCCAGAGCATTGGTGAAGTCAACAAACAAGGAAAGTCTGCTTGAGACAAAAGACTCAGTACAAGCCAGATGATATGGACACTTGTATGAAATGATAAGGAGCTTTGCTCTTAGCTCAAAAGCATTACATGGACGTACCTTGAGGACATCCTCATAAGTGAAATAAATAGGTCACAGATGTGTAAATATTGCATCTGTTCTCTGGTATGAGAAAATAAAGAGGTAAATGAGTTCTAGAATGTATGTTATACATTGTGAAACAGAAAATACTCAAAGCAAAATGGGGTGAAGGGGAAAATAATGAGATTATAACAAAAAAGAAAGGAAACAAAGTTTATGTATATAGGGGGTGGTAAGGTGGGTAGGGGTATGGGAAAAAATGAGAATTAACTTGTGTCATATACTGGTACAAATTCTCATTGATGAGTGCAGTCATGATGTATATATGTAATGTACCAATAAAGATTTTAATTTTTTTTTTAAAAAAAGGTTATGGAAGGTTTTATCATGGAGCCAAGAGATTTGATTTCTATCTGAAAAGATCACCCTAGCTGTTCTATTGAGAATGGATTGCGTATTTCCAGCCACACCAGTAAAGGACATTTACTCTGTCTAGGATTACTGAAAATAATGGTTTGGTGAAAAACAGGATTCTTATCCAGGTTCCTGCTCACCTACCTACATGACTATCTGCCTACTTGCTCTGCCAAGTACACAGTAAACTTCCAAGTGCATCTTAGTTTGACTGACCTCAGTAAGATATCAGAATCTCAGTGCTGAATTTTGAACATTAGGATTGGTGCTAAAAGCTCAGTTGGGGATAGGTTAGCTCAGTGTGATTGCCCATCAGACAGTGAATACCTTTGTTAGCACACAAGAACCTGGACAGAAAACTCTGATTGATGTTTATGATTCCTTCCTCCTTTTCCACTGCTTTGACTCCCGGCTTCCCACCTCATGCCTCAGACACAGGAAGAGGGCCAGGCACAATGATCGGACTCTTGGATGCAACCTTTGCAAAGTAATATGAAGCAAAATATAATCCCTTCAACTCACTAAATCTACCTTTGGGAATTCACAATGTCTTCAAAATCTTAAAATTCTTTAAACTATAGAAATGATCCACACACAAAAACTTCCATACAGCATTTACCAGTCTTCATAGAAAAACATTTTGAAAGAGGCAAGTGAACTCTGACATTTCATTAATAGAGTAGTTATATACACATTAGAGATACAAGTTCTTATGAAGCAAGATGTCTGAAATTCAATTTCCTGTGTGATGACCTTGATGGTTTCTAGAGTATTTGCTCAATTTTCTTCTCAGTTTGTCTCTGCATTATAAAAGCCCAGTATTATAGGAAAAGGTGAATTTATTAGGATATAGCAATAATAAATATTAAGAGTAACATCTAGTAAAACACACACTGCCATTTATCTCATGTGCAGAATTTAGTTGCTATCTTGATACAAGGACTGAATATATCTGATTTCATACTAGAAATATTAATTTTAAATGGAAGGAACTCCTCTATGGGTATTTTCAAATCAACAAAAAATACTAAACAAAAAAAAGACAAATTAAATTCATATGTTACAGTTGCTAAGTAAAATATTGAAGTGCTCCTAGTTATGAGGAATAAAATCAGGTCTTATAATTACAGATCTCTTCTTCTAAGGAAAATCAAATAGAGAACACATGTGTTTCTCAAAGTTGCAAATTCTTTTGTCTTCCTATCTGCATCATTTAGTAGTAAAGTAGATGTAAAGAGTGGGATCTCATTACTTCGAACTGTTGACATTTACTCCCTAAGATAGTGTCAAAATGTTTCAAGATAAACTCCAGGAATATAATGTCAATCCAATTGCTTACTTGAGCTGAAAGAGAGTAAGAGAGCTCTTTGGGAAATTTATAAATAAGATCACCAAATAAAAGCTGCAGACGCTGAAAACAGTATTTCCTCAAATATTCAGCCCAACACTGCTGGTGGACATAGATATCTTTTTACAATTGGAGGTATCTCAATCCTGACATTTTGAAGAATTCTTTTTGATCTTTTGTGCATTGAAGTTGCACCCAGGTAAATTTTTAAGGATCACAAAAATATGTATACATGTATTGAGATGGGGATAACTTGAGAAACAGTTATCTCTCTTTGAGTTTTTGTATCCACTTTATGGATTCAGATTGTCAATGAACAGATTTCTAAGCAGTTGGAATCCAGGCCTAGGTTGTGAACCATTTGAATACGTGTCCCAAGTACAGTGGGTTATAGAGTCATTCCTGGTGATTGTGGGAAAGAATTTCAAATAGCACCATCTGTTAGCACCCCCCCCCCGAAAATGTTATCCCAGCCAATTATCACTTCACACACCACGGGAGTCTCTCCACCTGTGTTGGAACAACTTGGCTGCAATCCACAGTTCCATCCTGGCTCCAGTCCCTTAAACCACAGCATCCATGGTAGCCCATTCACGTGCATACGTGAACTACAGCGGTCGGTTAGGCTATGTTCCTGTCTGGCACAGCTGCGTGTATACCTACAGGTGACCAACACAACATCACACAGACAAGACTTCAACCTCTCCTTTTCTGTCAAGCTCTTTTTTTCCAGGCTTCTAGTTTTCATCTGTCTCCTTCCTCATTTCTCCAGACTCACAGCCCTCCACGTGTATCCTCCACACAGAGAACACCTGAGGCAGGTGACAGCCTCCTTCTCCCCTTAGCCATCCATGACAGGATTGGAAGCAGCCAGGTGATATCAGTGAGTAAAATGACAGCCTGACACACGAAATCAGAAGTGCTGGTCAGCTGGAGTCTACCCATGGCAAGCTCTGCCTAGAGGGCAACTACTGCTCAGTCCCAGGAGGTTGTCAACATGTAGAAAGGTAATTTTGATGTGGCCAAAATGGTTATATTATTCAAATACATATGAAGTAAATTAGCTTTTTAAATAAAAACTCAGTGGGGGGGGCAAGCAAAACATCATGCTCTAGGCTTATGATAGTCACAAAGCCTTTTATTTGGGTTTGAATGACACTAAAATTACCTTAATACACTTATATATAAAACAGTGATCTCAAAAAGCTTCCTGTGCTTTTTCCTTCTCTTCCTCTAAGGCTCAGCAGCTTCAGCAGGAGCAGTCATGTATCTGAAGCATGAGTCAGTCAAGGATCACACGCTGTGTGCCAAAGCAGCCGAGCTTACACCCGCTATTGTTTCATTCCATTACACTCTACAACAGACAGATAAAAGGGTCGCAGGTATCACTGCCAACCTTACACTGCTGAGTGTGTGCTCTTGCAATTTTGGCAGACTTCTTGGGCAACTATCCCAGCTTCTTAGATAACCCAGAAGTAAATGTAAAAAATTCCATTTGTAGTAGTAGAGAAAGGGGCCTCTTCTCGGGGTCTCAAGGCCATGGTCAACAATAACATGGTTATTTCCTATCTAGCCCAGCTTTTACAGTAGAGAGCCAAGTAGCTTACTGTCTATGCTCTACTTCTCCCTTAGTAACAGACCCTAAATTTTATCTAGACACATTATTGCTTGACAATAAAAAACTAAATTTCCCACCCTACCTTGCAACTAAGTGATGCTATGTGACTAAATTCAGGTCAGTGAGGTCTATGAGGAAGGATTGACTACCTGGAATCCTTGGGAAGGTAATCCTTCTCTCTTCCTGCTGGCTGGAAACCTAACCTGACACTGGGAACTCTAACAGCATGATTTTAGAAAGGGGTCTCACTCTATTCCCCAAGGTGGCCCTGACTTTCTGGGCTCAATCATCCTCCCACCTCCTTCCGAGCTACTACATGGGCCACTAGAACCATCCAATAGCTGTGTTGAATTATGAATTGACCTTGACAATGGAAATCATGTGTTTAGGAAATAGGTAACAAAGCTAAAATAAAATTGTGTCCTTGGCAACTTTGCATAATTGCCATGCTACTTTCAGATTTCTTTTAATTAACAAGATAGACTAAACCTTTGTGAGGTTAAACCACTATTTGGAAAGAAATCTGTGTTATACATAGCTGCATGTTCAATATGGAGAAGTATAGTTTCTCATTTTGCCTGGCCCACCTTTCTTCCAGCCGATCCTGTCCCTCCAAAACTCCTGTTATGAATTAAATTCTCATATGCTCAAATTTTTTCTATCACTTTTCCACCTTAGTGAGTACAGAGCATTTTTTTTGATGATACCAATTTGCTCCTACACCATGGTAGAGAACTTCCCTTTTGCTCGTCTGTTCGGCTAGCAAGGCTCACAGGTGCTGGACAGATTGCATTTCCCTCCTGTCCCTGGAGACTAACCGGAGCACACAGTCTCCCAGGTATGAAAATTATGCCACTGACCCTTCACCACTAAGGCATTTTGAAAAAGTAGTTTTGCTGCCTTTCCACCACTGTCATTTCTCACAGCCTGGCAGTATGACTAGGGAGCAAAGACTGAAGGCAACTCCACCAAAAAGACAAAGTAAATGATTCACCTGGTGAGAAAAGCCACTACCTTGGCCTTTAATTAGCCCTGTGCCTGAACCCACAGAAACAAGTAGCTTTCAACACATGCTAGAATTCTGGTGTTCTAAGTGCTCACTTGAATGACAGGACCCGCAAGGCAAAACAGTTCCTGTGGAGGATGTGCATTTCTCTTTGCTCTTGCTTTTGTAGTTCAAACAACTCAGTTTTGTCAGGCTTCAAAGTATAGCTTGAGAAATATTTTATAAAGTTAGCGCACCGAGGGATATCTCTAGCATCTCGGTAAAGGGAAGCATGGGGTAGGTGTCCACATTCTGCAAGGACTTGGAAAGACCAGCTATAATTATAAAAGTTGTGATTATTTTTGTAAGGATGCTTCCACAACTTTCCATCAAGTAATATACAGCTCAGTGATGTCTTAAGCTCTCTAGAGAAGATACCTACAAGGAGGATAGCTGGGTCATGTGGAAGAGCAAACTTTAGACCTTTGAGAAATCTCCAGGCTGATTTCCATAGTGGTGGTAATGAGAAAAAAATAACTCAACGACTTCTCTGTGGAACATCTCGGAAGGTGTACACAGCCCAATGGCATGCTGGTCATGGTTCAGTTCAGAGAACAGAATCTGCTCTGGCTATTCTAAGAAGAAAAACATTTTAATCAGATAATTAAATTGCTTTTCATTAGGGAGAGCTGATGAAATACCTCTAAGCTGAGCCTTCAGAAGTAGTTCCCAAGGCGCAGTTCAGAACGGGGCCACCAGAGGAAATGCTGCCTCTTCTGGGACCCGGCAGCTGCCTGCCACCCTGGGCTGCTGCCAGTTCCACAAGCACTATGCACCGCCACAGTAAGTACGCAAACACCAACAGGGAGGCAGTTGGACTATGTCAGAACTGGGATCTGGGGGCCACCCAAGCATATCTGAAGTCACATGATTCCCACTGTGCTCTTCTCCACCACAGCTGATACCCCACATTCTGCCTCTTAAGAAACACACAGCCAATGACTGGGCCCTGGGATGGGCACCAGTGCTGAAAGCAGAGCAAAGCAATGTCCCCACCGCCATGCATGGTAGACCAAATGGCAGAAATTGGGATCTGCTCCACTTTTTCTTTCATCCCATAACTCAGTGTATTTGGTCACATGTTAATTCAGAGATGTGTCTGGGAATTCTAGCAAAGTTCTGCTAACAGGCTAGAACTTTAACTGCATTTGCTCCAAGGAAGTCAAGAGACATTTTCAGCTTTTATAGGACCAGAGTATACTAGTAAGAAGTTGAAAGGATGTTGAAAGACAATGTATGATGCATATCACAAGTTTATGTTTAACGTGTCATATTAATAAGCATGTATCAATATGCACACGACACTACACATAGATGAGGCAGCCAATAGCATTTACCTAGAAATTCATGGGCCAGAACTTTCAGTTTTCATCCTCTAAAGGATATAACATCTAAACCATACTATTCAGTGAGCCTCATATCAGCAGCCCCTGCATCAATCTTACTGAGACTGATGATTCTGCTGTTACAGAGACTCTCTAGGCTCTATAAGAGAATATATGCTATCTCAAGAATCTTAATAATTAAGAAACACAAGCATGAATATTTAAGAGCTAAGTGACAGAAGAACAAAAATAATGTTTCAAACCAAACCCTAAAACTTATAATCAGTTTAAATTATTTAGAAATAAATGAGAAAGAAAATGTGGGAAATAGGGATACTTGAATCAGCAACCCCAATGACTATACAAAACACCATTTAAGTGGCACTGACCTCTGCTGTTCCAAAGTAGCAAAGTTTGAAATAGTGAACAGTGAACAAAAGTTCATGTAGGGACCAAAATGCATAATAATAATATAAAAAGAACCAAGCATGCTATTAAATGCTGTGCATTGATTTTCAGACCAATGCTGAGATGTCAAATAACTTTGGAAAAATTAGTCTAGTACATTCATTTCATTCTTTTGGATACTGTAGTTAATATACCTGGTATTAAATGACTAGGAAAACCAACAGTTTCACCACTAATTAGGCTGACTTGGGGCAGAGCTCACTCTTTGAGCAGAGAAGACAGCACTGAGGGTAAGGGGTGTGTACAGGGATTAGTATTCCCACCGGAAACTTAGTGATAGAAATGAGGATTATGAGGGCCAAATGAGGATTATGGAAGGGCCATATGAGTTACCAGGAATAATTACTAAGTTTTGTGGAAGCCATTTGGTTGTTGTAGTTATTTATATTTGTTTTTATTTTTAGCCTAGCTGAAACACCAAAGATCATGATTGCATTTTGAAAATTTGATAATATGCAAAAATAAGCTTGTTGTCATCTTGTTGGACATTAGGAGTACTATAACATGTAGGAGGATAGCTTTTTTAAATTTTTCACTAACATATTAATGCTACATGTCAATGGAATTCAGTGTGATATTTCCATATGTATACAAAACGTGCACTGAACTAATCCAGCCTCTCTTTTTCCAAACATACACCATTCCCAAAGTCTGGTAGCTACTACTCTCCTTTCAGATTGACATTTTTCCCTTCCATATATGAGAATCAACATGTGTGCCCATCTATGTCTACTGCACCAAAGGTGATGTCCTCCAATTTCATCCATTTTACTGAATGTGATAGGGCTTTTTTTTGAAACAGGATTTCACTTTGTAGTTCAGGTTGGTTCTGAAGACAGCCTCAAGCTCAGCAATCCTCCTGCCTCTGCCTCCCAAGTGCTCAAACTACAGGCGTGAGCCACTACACCCAGCATTGTGGTATGTGGTACTGATTGCTGGTGGGCGTGAGTCTCCACACCCAGCATTGTTGTATGTGGTTACCTGGGATGGAACTCCGGTCCTTGTGCTTGCAAGGCAGGTGCCAGAACCACTGAGCTAAATCCCTAGCCCAGGACTTAACCCTTTATGTCCATAAAATATTTCACTGTGAATATATGACACATTTCCTTCATCAACTTATCTGCTGGTAGGCACTTAGGCTAATTCCTTAATTTTTATAAATGGTTCACAACACTGACATGAAGATATCTCTTTAGTATGCTGATTTTATTTCCACTGGATATGTATCTAGAAGGGCAGCAGCTGAATCATATGGTAGATCTACTTTTAGTTTTTTGAGATGGCTTCATATGATTCTCCATAGTGCTTGGATTAATTTGTGTTGTCATCAACAGTATATAAGAGGACTCTGCTCCTGATACTCTCATCAGCATGGTATATTTTTTTCATTTGGGAGTTGTTGGTTTTTTATTTTTATAAAAGCCATTCTAATTGGGGTGAGATCATATTTCATGGCCATTTTGATTTATACTTCTGAGATGAATAATGATGAACATTTTTCATATATTTATCAGCTATTTGGACTTTTGCAAAGTGTTAGATTAGGGACCCATTTTTAAATCGGATCATCTTTTGTTAAGGTCATTAAATATTTTCTTCATATATTTGGATATTAACCTTTTAAAAGATCAATTTTTTAATATCTGTCAAATAGACAGATTGCAGATATTTTCAGCCATTTTTCACTGTTCACAGATAAGTGTGGGGGAATTTGGAAGTTTGTTTTGGGAGTTTTTGCTGTGTAGACACTTTTTAGTTTGATGTAACACTATTTGTCAATTTTTACTTTTGTCTTCCACACTTTTAGGGTCCTATCCAGAAAAATCATTGCTTGTACCAACATCTTCAAATGTCTCTCCCACATTTTATTCAGTTTCAACTCTTACATTTAGGTTGTTCGTCCATGTTGAGATTGTTTTCATATAAGGTGAAAGCAAAGGGTCAAGCTCCATCTCCTGCATACAGACATCCAGCTTTCCAAGCAGTATTGATTGAAGAAGCTGTCCTTTCTTCAGTGTATGTTTTTCCCCCATGAAACTATGTTGAACTGAGCAAGAAACTCCCAACTAAGTTGGATCAGCACAATCGTAGGTGTGGCTGAAGGGCCTTCTAAAGACAGAAGTCCACCAGCAGGCTCGCTGCCTGCATGGAATACAAAGGCAATGAAGAAGGATAGCTCACTTGCTCTTTTGGAGGAGCGCCAGTCTTCACTCTTACCTTGGACATCCTCTTCTAATTTCCAGTAAACACTCTTCAGCCTTCCAGTGCAGACCCCTTCGACCTCCTCATACAGACCCACATGGGACACTACAGTGAGCTTCAGGCCTCCACTGGATGCTATGAATTTCCTATGTGCCGGCAGCCCTTTTGCACTCAAACCTCATTCAGGAGGTGGCCACTGTAAGCCAATCTTGTAAATTCTTATGTACTTATACATCTTGCCTTGAATTTTTCTTTGGTGGGCACTGACTGATACAACCACTTTTCTCAAGAATTAGTTATAAAGATGTAGATTTATCCCTGGGATCTCTATATTGTTTCACTGGTCTGTGTGTTGCTTCTATGCCAATGCCATGCTGCTTTGGTTATCACGGCTGTGTACTATTTCTTGAAATCAGATACTGTGGTGTCTAAAATATTGCTCTTTTTGCTCAAGACTGCTTTGGCTATTCAGGGTCTTTTGTGTGTCCATCTGAATTTTAGGACATTTAAAAAATTCTGTGAAGCATATCTTTAGTATTTTAATCTGAATTTCACTGTATATACAAACTACTTTAGCTAATAGGCATTTAACAATAATAATTCTTTCAATCCATGAACATTGAAACTATTTTGCCTTCAATTTATTCATCAGGGTTTTGTGTTTCTCACTTTCGATTCCTTGGTTAACTTTATTTTCTAGGTATTACTGTACCTTCAGTAGCTATTGGGAGTGGTACTCATTTTTTCCTTCAGAATTAGTCATTAGTGTATAGAAAAGTTACTCATTTTTGTAAATTGGTTTTATATCCTGCTGCTTCACTAAATTTATGTTCTAATGGTGTTTTGGTAGCATCAAGATTTTTCTACACACAGAAACATACTGCCTCGACACTTGATAGTTTGACTTCCTCCCTTCCTGTTAGTGTACTGTCTACTTCTTTGCCTCACCTAATTGTTCTGGCTAAAAACTCTAGTACTGTGTTGATCAGGATTAGTGAGAATATTTGTCCATAGGTATGTCCTGTACCGCCTTTATTGAGTTACCATCCTTCTATAACATTTTGGAAGGCTATTATCGTGAAGGAATGTTGAAGTTTACCAAATTTTTTGTGTATATCAAGATGACCCTACAGTTTAATCTTTTGGTCTGCAGATGTGATATATTACATTCATCAGCTATGTGTATCCTTGAATCTATGGGTGAAACCAACTTGATAATGTTGAATGGCTCTTTTATTGTGCTGCTGAATTAGACTGATCAGCGTTTTGTTGAAAAATTTTGCTTTTATGTTCATTAGGGATGTTGGCCTCTAGCTTTCTTCTCTTGCTGCTGTCATTGCTGTGTCTTCGTCTATTGAGCAGGGTAATTAACGCTGACCTCATACTGAACTTGGAAGAGCTCCTAGCCTTTACATTCTTTGGAATAGTTTGAGTAAACAGCCATGAGTTCGTTGAAAGCTTAATAAAATTCAATAATATAGCCATTAATTCATGGCCTTTTCTTTTTGGAAAGACTTATTACTGATTCAGTATCACTACTTGCTATTAATCCATTCAGTCTTTTTATGTCTTCTCATCTTGGCAGGTCACACGTTCAGAAGTTCATCCATTTCCTTTAGGTTTAATAATTTTTTCATAGTTTTTCATAGTAATTCCTAATCTTGACTTCTCTTCCTATAATATCAATGGTTATCTAATCTTCTTCATTTCAGTCTTCTTTGTTCTTTGTCTGGCAAAAGACTTGATTATTTTATCTCTTCAAATCAATTCTTTGTTTCAATAATCTTTTGTATTCTTTTATCTTCTGTTTAATGTATTTTTGCTTTGATCTTTGTTTCTTTTCATGTAATTATATTTGGTTTGTTCTTGCTTTTCTAAATCCTTGGGATATCATTACAAAATTTCCTCTTAGTACCACTTTTGCTATATATTCTGTAAGTTTGGACACGTTGCCCTTCCATCGTCATTTGCATCAATAATTATTCATTGATTATTTTAATGACCTACTATTCATTCAAAAATTTCATACATCTCAGTAATTTCTAAAATTTCTTCTATTGATTTCTAGTTTTACTCTATTGTGATCAGAAAAGATGCAGGATTTCAGTTAAGATTGATTTTATGGCCTAATACATGTCCTATTCTACCTATTCTCCAGACATTCTCCAGAATGCCTCATAGAATAACCATAGAAAGACATTCTCTCCACCATTTAGACAATTTAAGCCATTTGTTCTGTAATATAGTTAACACTGATGTATCTTCATTGATTTTTATGAATACTTGACTCATTGATAAAAGTTGGTTGTTCAAATCTCCTTCTGTAATTATACTGAATTTCAATCCTATCTCTCCTTGAGGGTCTAATAGTGTTTGTCTTATAAAAATTGGGTGGTCTAACATTGGATGCCAATAGATTTATAATCATTTCATCTCTTTAACTTATTTCTTAAGCATATATAATATCTTTGTCTCTAGAATTTTTATCTTCAGGTTTGTCATAGATAAGTACAGCTATTCCTGCATGCTTTGGGTTTCCACATAATTTTTCACCATTCCCTTTATCTTTTTGAATTTGTTACAAAGTGAGTTTCTGATAAGTAACATATTTTTCTGTTCTTTTTGTTGTTCTAGTTTATTTAGCCAGTCTGTTATTTAAATTGGAGAATTTATATCTCATCTGTCTTCAAAGTTATTACTTTTAGGTATAAAGATTTATTCCTGTCATATTGTTGATATTCTTTCGTTTTAAAAAATATTCTTTATTTGTTTATTTTTATGATTCTATGCTTACTGCACTAGCAATTTTTTTTTTCTCTACCTATTTTTCTGGTAACATGTATGCTTTCATGCTGGCTGTTTCTTGTATTTCTGACTGTAGAATTCCACATAACTTCATTGGTAAGGGTGACCTGGTAGTCATGAAATCCCTTAGCTCTTGCTAGTCTTAAAAGGGTTTTACTTAAAAGAACAACTTTAAAGAGCATTCTCTGCCGATAGTTAATTTGTTTCCGGTCTTGCAATGTTTTGTTCCAAACCTTTCCCTTAAGTAAGCAAGCCTACTGAAGATAGGCTTATTATGTAACCTAGAGATTCTTTCCTCATGGGGATTGCATGAGGAATCTTTGTCTTGTACTTTTAAGAGTTTATACTGTGCTGCCACAAAAGTGAAGACATTTGTGGTCATGGCTATCTGAATCTTTCAAGTAAAGGGATGTCAGTATCTTCCCTAAGATTAGGGAAGTTTTATAATATTATTTCATTAAATAGGTTTTCTACATCATTAATATTTTCTCCTCACCTTCAGGTATTCTAAAAGTAGATATCTGTCCATATTAATCTTGTTATGGTGTTTCATGTAAGGTTTTGCAAGTATCTTGAATGCTATTTTCATTCCTCTACATTCCTTCCACTTTTATTATCATTTCTATTTCCTTTCTCAAAATTACTCTTCTTTATGGCTGAGTGGTACTCCATTGGTAAATATACTACATTTCCTATATTCATTCATCTGTTGATGGACATATAGGCTGCTTCCATGCTTGTCTATGCTGCTATAAATATGGATGCACATATATCATTGTAGTAAGGTAACTTTCATAATCCCAGGCCTCAAACTTTTATACATTAACTAGTCTCTCTTACTGATTTCCAGTGCTTTCCCATGGTCCTTCACCTCAAATTGGCGCTACACACTGTTTCTTCTTTATAAAGGAGAGAAAAGCTGGGAGCACGTACTCAGCCTTTAGTTCAAATCCTCCCACTTCCAACAAGTGAAACTGGTTGCACAATTGCACGAGGATAATGACAATCTATTGCAGAAAACCACGTATACCTAGAAGCCAAAATGCTAGTACCTTGATTCTTGGCAATTCCAGTTGTCTCCTAAGCTCCCCAAATTAATCCAGCAGACATAATTTCCCACATCAGAATGTACCTTTTAATTCACTATTTTCCCCTGCATTTATATAGAACTATAGTCTGGTTTTCAGTGCAGAGGAATTCGGGAATGTCTGTCTTCTCCTTCCTATCTCTGACAGCTCATTTGTGTTATGAGACCTCCAAGGGAGTGGAGAAATCCTGAAGGACACAGCTGGGTAGTCAGGAGCCCACAGAGCCACATGTCAAACTCATAGCTACCTCTTTATCAATTGCCACAATCACTGGGGCTACATTTCCATTAATGTTAACAGTGCTTACTAACAAGACAGGGTAATTATGTTCTCTCTAGCTTTGCTTATGGAACAGACCCAGTAAAAACCTTGAACATTTTATTATCAAGATGAAAATGGAATATTTTATCTATAAAAGTTTAGTAATATTTTTGAAAAATACCAATTCTGTTACTCTTTATCATATTTAATAAACTGCCTTGGGCTGCAGTACTTATTTTTATATGATTTATAAATTTTGAGGAATCCAAATAGTGATATTATTTTCATATTCACGCTTGATCATTTTCATAAACACTTTGTGTACTGTTAGCCCTATACCTACTAAATATTAAAACACTCCCTTTAAACCATCTATCTTCTTGCAACTTCCCTACTAATTTCTACTTCGAAAGTCATTTTCTCATCATTACTATTTGAAAAAAAATTACTGGATAAATAGGTGAACAACGATCAAAGAAATGAGTGGTATTGGTGTTGGATTGATGCCCGGCACTAAACTTGATTTAATGTTCACTAGACTTGTTTCGTTAAAGGTATGCATCACCATGGACCCTGTGGTTTGAAGGACTAAAGGAAGGAAGCTGGTGTGTGGGAGCGTGACATCCAGCCAGGCGGGCAGCACCGCCACACGTCCATCACACTGCCATTCTGTCACACAGCATGGAAACCAGACACCCGAGTCCATCAACACAGTTACTAATTCCAATGTCACAAAGTCACTGGTGATATTTTTACAGATTATACAAAAACGAGCTCAATAAAAACAAAAATACAGCAAGTAGAAGTAGAGAGAGGAAACAAAGCTGCAATTCCAGAGGAAAGTGGGCAGACACAGGAGAATGCAGATGTATTTCACCAATACAAGGGAGGGAAGATAAAATGTGAGGAAAAAGAACTGTTTACCAAGTGAGATGGGGTCCCGAGGACCGAACTCCTTCATGCCCCAGTCCCCCAAACCACGGTTTGTAACGCGAGGCTCTTCTCCAAAGCCCCTGCTGCTAAGCACTGTTTAAACTCCACTGCACCTACAGATGCAGAATCAAGCTGTGCTGTGAATTCATTTTAAAACTGGCTTTTTTCTGAGTTGTCTTCAAAAAAACCTCACTCCTGCCTTTTTAAACACCTTTATGAATAATCAATGCAATGCCTCCCTTTCATATTCCCTAATCTTTATATTCAACTTTCTATTAGCCTCAATTTCAATTCATTAAAAACTTATATCATCCTAGGACTAAAGCCCACTTCTTATTTTTTATGCCAGGTCAATTACATTTCAAAGAGTATAATTTTCTATGTCTTTCTACTTTGACTTTTTCCTCAATTTCTGTCTTTTGACTTCTGCTACCTCTCATAATGTTCAAATCATAAATATTTATTAAACTCAAGCATGGAAAATTTAGAACTTTGGATTATATTCTTCCTTTACATGTGAAGAAGGATTTGAGGGATAAATGGCAGTACTTCATTTCTCTGTGGTATTAATGCCAATAGCAATAGTAAAGATAGAATTAACATAGTGCCTTTTTCTTCATCTTGTGTTCCTGGTATGACTGATATTTAGACATCCAGAAGCCACAAGTGGTCATAGGTGGGGTTTATTAGAGGTGGCCAGAAATAGAGTGTGTGGGGCTGGGGTTAGGTGTTTAATTACTCAATTAACCCACTGATTGGTTTGGTGTAGTTCTTAGTAGGATTAAGGGTGCCTCATTATGGGTGTGAGTGCTACCTGCCTAGATATACTGTAAGAGACAATAAGGTCCCTGCTTGTCACTCACCACTTGCTGCCTTCTGCTTACCTGCTCTGCCATGACATCTGATCTTGGAGCCAGCTGCCTATGGACCAAAATGCCTATAAGCTGAGCTAAATAAATCCTCCCTTAACTTGTTGGGCTTCAGGTATTTTGTCTCAGTAATGAGAGAAAATAACAAAAACACGATACATCCTTACATATTGAACTTGATCACACATATATCATGTGCCCATTTATCTTCACATGCAGCCTTTCAGACTCTACCATTATTAATAGCAGTGCACTAAGCACTACGTATTATGATTTATATAATACGCACAACCACCCTATAATGTAAAATTTTTATTACTTTATTTTAAGCAATCAAACCATAGACTCCTAACAGTGTGATCATGGCTTGACTCTTAAGTGGAAGAGCAGGGATGTGAACTTGGGCAGTTTGCAATAGATCCTGCACATCTTTCTCCTTGACAGTGTGGTTCTCCCTGTTTCCCAATGATTAACTGGTTGGGAATGTGAGGGGCCAGGAGCAGTGAGGCAGTGCACCCCTATGCAGAGAGAAGACGGTCACAGAGATCACCTACTGATTACTATGGAACGAAGAGGAAAAGCAAGTGAAACATGTATTCTTGTCTCTTCATCCTTTTGCTTATTTCTTCTCTGGCCACTTCTTGTGCACTGCATCTGGATTTTGACTCCATTAGCCAGCACAGGTATCTGGCACAGGCACCAATAACTGATCTTGTTGTGACTGACTGTATCAGACACAGTATGTGGTACTGAGCCAAGAAAGTATCTCAGTCTGATAGGGGATTCCTTGGGTGAAACCAAGCGTTGTTGTCAGCAGGCTGCATTTGGAAGGCACTTGACATGATAGTCCTCCACTCTCCATGCCATAGCCTAGGTCACCCTGGTGACACAGACCTCCTCTCCCAGGCCTAGAGCCTTCCAGATGAGCCACATAATTTACTCAAGCAAAATGCCAAAGCTCCTTGGCAGTAAAAACCCAAGAGTTCATCTTTTTTTTTTTTTTTAAATTATCTTTATTGGTACATTGAATATACACATCATGATTGCACTCCATAATGGGGATTTATACCAGTATAAGACACAACTTAATTCTCATTTTTTCCCATAGCCCCACCCACCCTACCACCCCCCCATATATATAAAATTTGTTTCCTTACTTTTTTGTTACAATCTCAACATTGTCCCCTTTCACCCCAAGAGTTCATCTTGTTCATTATTTATATAATGTTCCATTCAAGTTCAGTTTTGAGATATTGTACAAAAATATTATCAACAATTTTCTTGGGATTTAAATAAGAAATAAATGAAGTTGATTCACACAAACATGGTATATGTGATGTATCATCTATACCAGTTAGGTAAAGGATTAACAGAAATAGATTGTTATTCTCTTTCTTTTGGGCATCTGGCATCTGTCCCCATTGACATGCAATCCACCAACTAGTCGAAAGATATGAATGGGGCACAAGCTGTGTGTGGATCACTAAAGTGATGACACAACCTTTGTCTTATGGTGGTTTCCATTTTGAGAGTAACTCAAGTGATGGCACTCCAAACTAAAGACTTCTCAGAATGTAGCCTAAGGAGATTACTGTTATTAAAAACATGGTATCAGGAAAAAATGTATTTCAAAGCTTGAAAAGAAGTAGCAGTTGATTTACTACCATAAATGTGAATTAAACAACAGGAAAGAATTTATCATTTCCATCCAATTTTCAGAAAGGGCAACAAAGGGGAAAGTTACCTGTTTCCTAAAGATTTCCTAAAATATTAGCTCAAAGCCTTCTTGCAAGGTCAATCATTTTTAGTTTAAAAAATATTTTTGCATATTTTTCTGGCATATATATCATCTTCTGGCCTTTATGGAAAGCCAAAAGCGTACTGACATCTTTCCTTTCTCAAACAAAGCTGTCAAACACTGACTGAGCATGAGTCCCAAGTGTGAGACTGTACAGAGGAGCCTCAATCAACTTTAATGCCAAAAGCATTCATTTCAGAAAA
This sequence comes from Petromus typicus, assembly GCA_004026965.1. NCBI lineage: Eukaryota > Metazoa > Chordata > Mammalia > Rodentia > Petromuridae > Petromus > Petromus typicus. The sequence goes on from PVIR01008350.1 coordinate 49,285, forward strand.
CTCAAAGGACAAAGCTTTTGCACTCAATTTTTGCAGTAGTTCAGAGCAATCTCACCACCACCTATACCTGTTGTTCCCTAAAAGGGAAACATGCAGGATATGATAGTCACAGAAGGGAATTCCTGTGCCCAGGGCAGGAGAAAGGCAAGAGGCTAAGCTCAACACCAAGGGATCAAGAGTAGAAGACAAGAGATAAGGCTCAAGCCCAAACACCTTATATCTGTAAGTACTTCTACCACTAAGACTGTGCCTGGGTCTGCTTAGTTACCTCGTATGGACAGTGCTAAGTCATCGACTCTTCTCCCAGGAGTCATTGCTTGTGTGGTTGGTACCTGAATTCCTACTACATCAAAACTAAGCCCTACTAAAGTGTTCCCCCTTAGGGTCTAGAGCTGCAGGATGAATAGAGAGCTTCAGGAGGCAATGTTGACTCATATGACTGTTTGTCAAGTAACTGTTATAAACTGAAGTAGTGACAAAATAAGTATTATTTTTTTAGGAAAAATCCTATGAACTCACATTGTCAATATCAACACCACTAGCCTCAACCAATGCTTTACCTGAAAGTGCTTAAATATACCTATTACTGAGATCAGCCAGGAGAGTGATGGCAACAGCAAAGTCATAAATGCAATACTGTCACAGTAATTGTAGGTTCTCAATAAACTCAAGAATTGATGCATTGATGAGTAAATCAAAAGCCAATTAACCACTAGATATGAGAAAATCAATCAAGTTGATGCAAAATATATTCAGAATGAAGTTATGACTCAGAAAATCAATGGTAATTCTAAGTAAGAAAGAAAGAGACATTCTCTGATAACCTTACACTCTAATACATCAGTCTATACCAGAATAAGCAGGCAAGTGCTGAATGAATTTCATTAGCTGTAAGATTATACTTCTTGTCCTGCCTCCCAGTGAGTTCTCTTCAGTGTGTTTTGAGCTATAGGCCATGAGCCATTTCGGCAGAAGTTCATTTGACTACCGAAGATCAGACCCGTATAGTTCACTTTCCTTTCAAGCTCTATTATGACAAAATTCAAGATGTCGGCTGCTATATTAATCATGTTTTTTGATGGAAATAAAGAACTGAGTACCCGAATGACCCCCCAATGGACACACAACATGAGCAAGAAATAAGTGTGTGCTGTTTAGCCCATTGAGTGTTACCCCTGTACACCTACTTGAGCCCATGCTGAGTGATGAAGTGAATAAACACCCCAATTCTGAAGCTTCTACAGAATAACTGAGGCAAGCCCATGTCACAGATACTTCCTCTGCTGACACCCTATCTTCATCCTCCCCTGTTAATACTCTTACTCTGATCTGTTCATTAACTCCACAAGAATTTAAAATTCTGCTTCTGTAGAAGATTATACTCAGAGCCAGGAAGAGATAAAAGACAATTTATGTCCTCAGCCCTGTAATACACATTCTTACTGAGGAGATTACACTCAGCTCTCTGCTTGAGAGATGTAAATGAACCAGAAATTGTCATGGATGCACCTTCTCTATGCTTGACCTGCTGCTATTGATTGGTGTTGATGAAAACCTTCTAACCACAGAAACTTATTCATCTTTTGGCTTCAGGTTGTGAGAGGAGTAGGTCAGAGGAGTTGTCATCTTTGGGGAACCTGAGAACTACCAGTTGTGCTTATGAGGATTTCTTTTCCTATCAAGAGGTAACGTTATACAAATATTACATTTTTCTGCCAAGTGGTAGCAATAAGCATGATTGATGAAGCCCAAGCCTTCATAGATTATTTCCCATATTCATTACAATCTCTTCAGCCTCATGGAACACCCCCTGTCCAGAATCCCTTAGGACACAGATAAGAAATATTATTTTTACTTCCATTTCATGTTTCAGAGATTAATTCTGTTGACCTTAGTCCCTGATAAGTAATTTGTAGACAAATACATGAAACACTATAGAGTATCAAGGCTGTCAGAGGAAGATTTGTTTCTCAAAATACTAACATAATGGGCTCAGCCACTGGTTGCTTATCATCTTGAATAGATGTTTTCCTCTGTTTCTATTGGAAACACATTTGTTAGCCAGGTAGGCTCAATGCAAACATGAAGTACACTACATGTATAGTCTGCAAAAAGTGTCATCAGCATTTCCACACTTATTAGATTATGAAGAAAAAGCTTTGGATGTATGTGATTTATACAAGTGAATTCACCAGAAGTCTATATTCAAGCTTGACTTTCAAGTGGTATATATTTGCTACTTTGTTTTGTTTTGAGGCCATCATTGTGATTTGCTGCTCAAACCATGCACCGCATCCCACCAGTCACATCTTTTTGTATTTTTTTCACTACCCTGGAACACAGTTCTCTCCCATTCCTGCCAAATAATAAAATAGTATCTTAATTATAATCCAAAAGAGTCTGCAGTGAAGCCACTGAGGACAGATTATAATTCATTCAGCATATATTTTTGAGGACAGAATTGATGCTAGGCCCTGTCCTAGAATCTGAAACTGGGCAATAAAGGACAACAGAGAAAGTACAAGGCATGTGCTATAATGGCAGGCAAGTAGTCAAATTGGCTCAGGTGTGTGTTGCAGAGAAAACAGACAGAAGGATAGAAGGGTGGATTCAGGGTCACAGCATCTCCAAGAAGGAAACTCTCCAAGAAGGTCAAAAGCCAAGACCAAGACCAAGAGCCGGAAGTGACAACTGCCCCTCCGTGGTAGACAAGAGCCAAGGACAAACAACAAGACAAAGTCTGACTCCAAGTGAACCACACTACTCCAAGAGAAGGTTGTAGGTTTTACCCCAAATCCAATGAGAAATTACTGGTAAGTGTGAAGTGGGCAAGTGAGATTATGTTAGAGGTATATAAATATCGATCTTAAGGTCTTGCAAAATTGGTCAAATGTCCCAACTTTAGGAATAGAAGGCTAGGTCTACCTGACTTTTGTAAAGAGACCAGAGTGCCAGGTTTCCTTGGGGTGCCAAATCTCACACTTTCCAGTCACTACCATACCCAGGAGAAATCTGTCCCCACCTTTTCAGAAGGCCCCAGCCTGCATATTAGAGCTACTTCCTGATTTCTTACTTTCAGCATACTATGTCACCAAATAAGTATCTACTAGAAGCTAATTTTTCAATATATAGAAAATAAAAAGGTGAAAATTGAAACTAGAAATACTATGTGCTTTACTGTCACTGATGCCCCAATGTCAAAGAATTTCTTTCTCTCTTTTTTTTTTGGTGGGGGGGAGGGTTGGTTTTCTAGGAAAATACTATCCCACAGAGCCAGACCCCAGTTCCAGCTATATTCTTTTGTGAGGCATAGGAAAAATAATAAGATCTCTTGTCAAATGCTGTAAGTTATTTGTATTAAAATATATTATAAAATGTAAAACACTAAGTACTATTATTAAATATTAGTGAACCTGGAGGTATGCTTCATTCTGATGCTAATAGTCTTTCATAAAACTTTCAAAGATTTTCTTGCATGGAATCAGTAAAATGTCATGCTTTTCTTAATCAGAAAAGAGAAACTTTATGAACCATGCCCTCACCAGTTCTGCACGATGCCAACTTGATTAAAATTTGCCTAGATTTGCTTTCCACTTGGCAGAGTGCCTTCAGTGCTAAAACAGGTGACACCCGTGAAAGAGGTTCCTCTTTCTTCCCCACAACATAGATTCAAGTGCTTTGTGTTTAAGAAATCCCTACTCTTAAAACCAGGATATGCTGAAGCACTTTATTCCCAAGAAGCAGAAATGTAAGTTTCTTTCTCAACCCTCCCTTTTCACTGCCAATGCAAATCCCCTTGGGAAGACCATGAAGGAACACACCGAGAAGTCTTCATAGACTATTTCCAGAAAAGAATTACTCATTAAAAATACCTGGCAGGGCCGGGGAGTTAGCTCAGTGGTTCAGGCGCCTGTCTTGCAAGCGCAAGGGCCCGGGTTTGATTCCCCGGTTACCCAGCAGCAACCAGTACCACTTACCACAGTGCCGGGCGTGGTGGCTCACGCCTGTAATCCCAGCACTCGGGAGGCAGAGGCAGGAGGATTGTGATGTGAGTTGGAGGCTGAGCTCAGGGCCAGCCTGAACCACAAAGCGAGACCCTGTCTCAAAAACAAAAAAAACAAAAAAACCAAAAAAAAACCTAAAAAAAAAAATACCTGGCAACAATGTGCATTCTGTAAAATCCAAGGGATATAACCAGTCCGTCCTAAAAGATAAAGGGCTGAAGTGATTCTACTTCTCCTTTGAAAATCATTAAAAGTAAACACTTTCTTCTCAACTTTAAGAGATTTTTTTAACTGAAATCTTTATTGGTACATTACACATACACATCATGATTACACTCCACAATGGGGATTTGTACCAGTATATGACACAACTTAATTCTCATTTTTTTCCTATAGCTCTACCCACCCTAACATGCCCTATATACATAAAATTTGTTTCCTTTCTTTTTTGTTATAATCTCATTATTTTTCCTCCTTTACCTTATTTCACTTTGAGTATTTTCTATTTCACAATATATAACATACAATTCTAGAACTCATTTACATCTTTATTTTCTCCTATCAGAGAAAAGATGCGATATTTACCTATCTGTGACCTATTTATTTCACTTATGAGGATATCCTCAACTTTGAGAGATTTTAATTGGCATTCAACATTCTGCTTTGGGCAATAAATTTTCCACCTTTTGGAATACCACATGAAGATGTCAGCCAATGCTACTGTGTTTCTCAAACCATTGAACTGGATGTTAGTCTTTAATAAATGGAAGAACTTAACATCTAGGTCTTCAGCTCCTTTTGAAAAAGCCAGATGATCTAGGCCTCCTGTTGCTTCCTACAAGTCTACAGTCTGCTGAGAATGAGTAGCAGCCTCTCCCTCTGAAGGAGAAATACTTTCTTGGCCAAGTGTGTACTGCTCTTGATTGATTTTTAGAATCTCTCTGCATCCTCCACTTACAACGCATGCCTGGCAAATGTAACCAAACCCCATTTGTTAATACATAGGAAATAAATGGCAAAAGGAGAGAATAGGAAAGGGATGAATAGACAGATCACGCTCTTCTGAAGAGTAAAATTTTACAGCAAGTGCCACTGGCATCGAGCATGCTCAAGTTCTAGTACTTCTAGAATTTTACATCTTTCAAACTAACCAAGGCAGGAGATTTTAAGTAACAAAGCTATTTAAAAATATGGCTTTTTCCAATTTCTGTATTCTATTATTTCTGTCTGCTTTCCACTCAAACAGGAGACAACTTGAGTAGCTGAGCAGAGAAAGAGCCCAGAGAACCTTCTAAAAACTGGAATGCCGCATCAGCCCATTGGTTGTGCACATAACAGGCTTATGCTCTATTTCTCAAGGTTTATATAACTAAGCTCTTAATGTTTATTTGTAGGACACTGATCAATTTGAGACCCTTTTTCCTTAGAGTCAAAAAACCCTCTAAAGACCAAGAGTATAACAATGTCAGAATATGCACCAAATACCTTCCAATGATGAATACTTCTGTAGAATTAAGCCCAGGGGCCCTGGGGTGAAGGGCAAAGAATACTCCTACTACCTTGCAGAACATGTGTGACCAATGTCTGGAGTATTTACAAAACACTTCTTAGCCTGAGAGATTGTGCAAGCCTCAGTTCAGAATGCTCATGATGCCAGAGATCTTTGGGGCAATCCATGCCACTTGCTAGCTCTTTCTCAGGCATGGGAGACTTGCGTCACATCACAAACTTGATCAGTGGAATAGCTACCTGCCCAGCTTCACATTCCCCGCCCATTTGCCCAGTGAAGCAAGAGCCTTGAATGTACACTTTAAATCTAATGCAAATGCAATAAACACCCACATGAAATTCTACCAGCATGATATGTCCTACAAGTTAAGAGATTTAAAGAACATAAAGACTTGGAGGCTCTTTTACTGGTTATTAGGTTAATCTCCCATATAAAATAAATCCTCAAACCTTTAAAATGAGGAAATATCACACCAGGCCAAGAGAGTAAAGATTAAATCCAAACTCCAGCCACTGTTTTAAATCTGCAAGATCATACGGTCTGGTGTGGATGCCTCCCAGAGGGAGAGGTACACAGGCTATTCAGAAAACAAATCCATTCCTTGTTTGATATAAAAATCATTTGTAGGAATTTCTGTGTCGACATCCTGGTGGTACAGCCCTGTAACCCTGGCAATCAGGAGGCTGAGGCAAGGGAGTCACCTTAAAGTCAAGGCCTGCCTGGGTTAAGCAGTGAGTTCAAGGGCAGCCTGAACTATATGTAACAAGGTTCTATCTCAAAAGACACATTAAAATAACTTAATATTTTTATTTTTTAATCTTTATTGGTACATTACATATATGCATCATGATTGCACTCCATAATGGGAATTTGTACCAGTATAAGACACAACTTAATTCTCATTTTTTCCCATAGCCCTACCCACCCCACCGCACCCCCATATACATAAAATTTGTTTCTTTACTTTTTTGTTACAATCTCATCATTTTTCCCCCTTCACCCTATTTTACTTTGAGCATTTTCTATTTCACAATATATAACATACAATTCTAGGACTCATTTACATCTCTATTTTCTCATACCAGAGAAAAGATGTGATATGTACCTATCTGTGACCTATTTATTTCACTTATGAGGATATCCTCAAGATATGTCCATTTAAGTAGAAATGATTCAAACTTATCATTTTTTATGGCACAGTAATACTCCCTTCTGTAGAAAAACCACAGCTTTTTTATCCAGTCTCCAGTTGATGGACACTTGGCTTGTTTCCAAGATGTAGCAATCACAAATTGGGCTGCTATAAACAGGGTGCACATATGTCACTGTGATATGAGTCTTTTAATTCTTGTATGTATATACCTAGCAGGGCAATAGCTGGGTCAAATGGGACCTCCAATTCTAGCTTTTTGAGGAATCCCCAAACTGATCGCCACAGGGGTTGTATGAGTCTACAGTCCCACCAACAGTGTAGAAGGGTTCCTTCTTCTCCGCAGCCTCACCAACATTTGCCGTTAGCTGAATCTGAAATGGCAGCCATTCTATGTGGAGTGAGATGAAATCTCAATGTTGTTTTCATCTGCATCTCTCGAATGACTAATGATGTTGAGCATTTCTTCATATGCTTCTTAGCTGCTCTTACTTCTTCCTCTGAAAAGTATCTGTTCATTTCAGATACCCATTTTTGAATTGGGTCTTTAAATTTAGGTGGGCTGATTTTTTTAAAGCTCTTTATATATTCTAGATAGTAGCCCTTTATCTGAGGAACAGCTGGTAAAGATTTTTTCCCACATTGTTGGTTGCCTCTTTGCATTGTTGGTGATTTCCTTTGCTGTGCAGAAGCTTTTTAAAAGAATGAGGTCCCATTGTTGATTTCCTCAGCCAATTCTTGTGCTATAGAAATTTTGTTCATGAAGTCTTTCCGTAAGCCAATGTCTTCAAGAGTTTTACCTAACCTGTTTTGTAGTAGGTTTAGAGTGTCTGTTTTAATATTTAGGTCTCTTATCCACTTTGATTTTAGCTTGGTACATGGTGAAAGAGTTAGATCTAGTTGTAGCCTTTGGCAAATTGAAACCCAGTTTTTCCAGCACCATTTGTTAAAGAGGCTATCTTTCCTCCATTGAGGATTTTTGGCTCCTTTGTCAAAGATGAGGTGGCTCAGTGTATCTGGAGTAGTTTCTGGATCTTCTAGTCTACTCCATTGATCCTCGGGTCTGTTACTCTGCCAGTACCATGCAGTTTTTATCACAGTGGCTTTATAGTATAGTTTCAG